>JAQGAE010002313.1:0-18362 GCA_034696685.1 Julus scandinavius | reverse complement strand
CCGTATCTCTGGTATTTCTTGCTCTATTCTCGTGATTTCTGTTTTAGAATACTCGTAACAAACTCCTCTTTCGTATTCTGCGATGAAAAACGCAGAATTCCAGAATTTTGGTTTTTAGTTCCCTTTTCAGTTCATAGATGGCGCTACGAAGCAAGTAATTTTCAAACGGCCGTATCTCTGGTATTTCTTGCTCTATTCTCGTGATTTCTGTTTTGGAATACTCGTAACAAACTCCTCTTTCGTATTCTGCGATGAAAAACGCAGAATTCCAGCATTTTGGTTTTTAGTTCCTTTTTCAGTTCATAGATGGCGCTACGAAGCAAGTAATTTTCAAACGTCCGTATCTCTGGTATTTCTTGCTCTATTCTCGTGATTTCTGTTTTGGAATACTCGTAACAAACTCCTCTTTCGTATTCTGCGATGAAAAACGCAGAATTCCAACATTTTGGTTTTTAGTTCACTTTTCAGTTCATAGATGGCGCTATGAAGCAAGTAATTTTCAAAAGGCCGTATCTCTGGTATTTCTTGCTCTATTCTCGTGATTTCTGATTTGGAATACTCGTAACAAACTCCTCTTTCGTATTCTGTATTAAAAGAAGCAGAATTCCAAAACTTTTGTTTTTAACTCACTTTATAGTTGGCTCGATGGCTGCCTCTTTGGTAATTCTTTACTTGATTCTTGCTATTTTGGTTTTGAAATGCTTGTAATAAATTCTTTTGTATTCTGTAATAATTGAATCAGTGGATTTCCAAGCGAGTGATCTTAGTGTAGAAATAAAACAATTTATTTCAAGGTACTTTGTCAAATTAAAGCCACCGTGCTTCCAAATATTCATACGGATTATAACACTGGTACTTAAATAGCGAGAAAAACGATTCGTACATAATTAATTCATCTCTCCGAATCAAACCGATATCTTTTTCATGTTGCGTTCAATTACATACAGGCTGTGCAAAAAAGTACCCGTATAAGGCTATATAAAAAGGTGCAAAGGCCTGTCTATAAAAATTCAATTGTGAGGAAAATGTACGCATGATTAAGGTAGGGTTTATTTGAGATCCTAAATTAAATAACGCCAACTGGAAATTCAGGCTCGCTGTTCCTAGATATTAAATTCATCGACACGATTGCGGTAAACGCCATTTTGTACTCTTCATCCTCGCGTTAAGGCCAAATTGAGCACAATTTGCAACGGCATACGGTAAGCTCGATACTCTATTAGGATTTTCTGTACGTAGCTTCGACGTGTTGGCGCGTATCGTTGAAAGCCTTGGTTCGCACAAAGTCCACTGTGTTGTACACCGTGCTCGTTAGCTTCTCGGGTGATTTAGGACTGGGAGATTTAGGACTCTGTGCTTTGGCGTCGTTTTCTAAATCGAGGTCCAAATAATGGAGTTCCGGCTCGGTCGATTGAGAAGATCCGAATGCCCCAGATTGCTTGTTGGTTGCTTTACTTGAATTAATGGCACCTGGTGAAGGAGATTTTGCTTGCGAAGTCTGTAAATTAAAATCCACACGTTAGATTAGACATCACTTGAGAAAAATGCATTTCGTATGGCTGATATATACATAGTAAGCGCACTCGCATTGTGGGACTCGGTCCAGATTTGTTTTTTGGAATGCTAGGTAATTTATAATAGATATGAAGAGAAGAAGGAGCAAATTCGTGGCAGATTTTTAGAGGAAATATCATGGTATTTGCCTGGAAACAACCGTGGAAAAGCCGTAAAAACCAGTCATGGTAGGCGACCCAGGAATTGAACCGAGGTTTCCCCGAATGAAAGTCCGATAGCGTTACCACTACCCCACCTTGATCTGGGTGAACATACAAGTTGGTTTACCCAAAATAAGAATTACACTGCTTTAAAGATATAATCTCACATTTCATCGGGTAATTATTTTGGAGAAATAATGGCTGTTTACTTATATATCGAGAATGAGATGCTCGACAAATTTCAAATTGGGACCATTTCTCTATTTTGCTTCCTTCAATTACTTTGTGTGAATCCTTTTAAAAATGGTCAATGTTTTGCAGTGCACACACTGAATTGTCATAGCTAAAGAGCGTCACAGAGTTTTTCATCGATTTGGCGAGTACTCTGCGTGTTTCGCCGAGTTTTTACGGGAACCCGAGAGTACCCGATACTCATTTCTAGGAAATCAGCGAGTAGCCACTCGGCACTCGCCGAATACCGCATGTGTGGCACGGCCTTAAAGCGCTGTAAATTTTATTTTGGACATGTTATCTCACCTGCTTGTTAGCCACATGGTCATCGTTTGACGAATTACGTCGACTACTAGTACATGAACTGGATTGGTCATCGTCCGAGCTCGATCTGTCTTTCGTCCGGTTGTTGGGGTGCAGCATGCCATTGCTGCTGGTCAGTCTGCTAAACGATGCCGTAGCACGGCCTGGAGCCAATCTGTACAAAAAACATTCATTTAAATTGTACGAACTCGTGACAAACGGGCTAATTAGACGAGTTTATTCGTAAATGCAGAGGTGATCCAATATTTTTGCACTGGGTTACCTCGGTTTCCTAAAGCTTCTCTTATTTTTGTTTGCATTAATGTATGACGACGGCAACGTTGCCGAGGATGAAATCGCCTGCCCCGATTGCAACAATGCTGGTATCGCTATAAGAAAAAACAAATGTTGTGATAATCTGCCTTTTTCATAATTAGATCAAAAGCATAGAATCAGCCTTACTTTCTATTCCATCTGGCATCCTCTTTGGTTTCAATTCTCGATTGACCACCGGGGCATTGCGCCTGTGGGTGCTCGTTGCGATAACATTGGCAGGTGTTCTTTCCAGTTGAGGGTTTACCTGCGTCTTCGGAGAAACGTTCTCCGCTTTTCTTCCAGGTTTCAATCCTCTGTCGACCGCGGGCGGTGCATCCGTAGCAAACATAAAGTCATTTCTGTGTATCGGGCTTGGCACGTTACTGTACAAGGATGTGGGAGAGCGGCCTTCCCCCGACATATCCGTGTAAATATCGTTTCCGATCCTCCTCTGATGGGGGTCCATAATAAGGTACTCTTCTCCGTTGTTGTTGTTGCCGTCGCCGTCTCCGATCAGCAACGTGGGAGCATTTGAATAAGCGTGTCGGCGCTGCCAGATACTTTCGCCCGTGGGAGCCGGCGGAGTGGCTTCCAGTTGGCCATCGTGCGTATTCTTGGGAAAATCGTACATTTCATCCGCCGAATACTGTCCTAGTTTGCCGCAGGGAGGCGAGAAGTCCGAAATATCTTCCACTCGATTGTCTTTCAAGTAGGCAAACGCGTTGGCCGGAAGGTTTTTGCTAAGAAACACCCCTTGGGCGGAGGGAGGCACGTCGTACAAGGAGGACACATCACAGTTGGCAATGTTATCGTAGTTATTACTGTTATTGGCATTCTGGTTTCCTGAGACGTTGTTGCCATTTTGACTATTAAGGTGCAAAGTTTCGATGAGATGGCGAGGTTTTGGTTTGGGAGGACGGGGCGGTGGTTTTTGGCTGGGGGTGCGGCACGTGCTGGACGACACCGAGGAGGACGAGGAAGAGGAGCACTGTTTCGCGGAGGAAACCAAGTTCGTCTGGGAGGCACAAGAGTCTTCCACGTTACCCTCGGTCAAGCTAAGGCGCTTAAATTTGCCAGTGGCGCTCGAATTTAAGGCGTGGACTTGCTGCGAATCCGAGGCCCTTCTATTGTTTGCATAAATGTTTTCCGAGTCCACGCTGCGTGGATACGTGTCCCAGTTTACTCTGGGCGGAGGAGGCATGGTGGACAAGTCGGCTACTTCATCCGTACTCATTCCGTACAGTTGCCGATTGGCATGCGCCAAAGTATCGGATGCCATGTCGTCCATGCTGGGCGGATGCATTTGGCGAGGGTAATCGTAAAAGTCTGCCTGGATCACCTGGAAACTGTCCTTTCCCTTCGGAGGAGGGGGTGGCACTTGGTCAGGGAACACGTCGTCTTGGTCGTCGTGGTAAACCCTTAGATCTCGTAAGCGTTCGCCGATCAAAGGACTGGGCCCTGAAATGCATTCGCTGATGGGTATGTAAGGCCCCGATGGTCCGCAGGTGGAGACGGAGGCCAGCGACTGCGTGTCTTCTTTCACGGATTCCCTGGTTGCGTTCGCTTCCAAAATGTTAGCAATTTCTTGAAATGGCGACGGCTCGCTGGACACAACTTGGTTTGGGAGTTCCAATGCAGCTTGATCGAGTTCTGTTAGAATTGAAAACACATCGAGTGGAATTAGACAATTTTTATAGTATTTTTTAATAAATAATTTCAAACGCAAAACTATTCTTACCATTACCCTCAACGTGCATTTTGAGTCCACAAACCGAGCAAATGTATTCCACCCATGTATTCATTTCGGTTTCTTGGTCAGCCACTAAATAATATAATCGTTTCGGTGTTCGGATGTCAAACACATGTTCAAATGTGTTCTTTTGATGCCAGGATTCCTCGACAGTTACTCCACAGTCCACCTAGTTGCGATTCAATGTTGTTATTATTGGAAAGGGTTTTTTATTTATGTATACGTACTTTTTTTTGTTCGTAGATTGTAGGCCACCAACTTACCTGTTCACATTGATCCAAATCGATGATTCCTTTTCTTTTTTTGCACGTCTGATCCGTGAAATACTCCAAGAAGTACTGGCCAGGAATTTGTCCCGATTGACGAAGTACGAACCAGCGTCTTCGCCACTTCTGCAAATATAAAATCAGTAATCAAATATGTGTTATCATTTGTGCAAGTAGGGACTCGATGTACTCGAGCCAGGTGTCACCTTTGTGACCATTCGTATAAAACTGTACTTAAGGGAGATTGGGCTAAGGTGAGAAACTTAATGTTAGTTACAACAAAAATTAACAACGTACTGTGTATGGGTTATTAGTTTAACAACGTGTGAAACAGTAGATTCGATAAAAAAAAGTTCAATTTAAAGGTTTCATTAATTATAGGAAGCAGTTTTCCCCGCTCTCTAGTTGGCAGAAAACGAGTAATTTGCAACTTGGAAATATTTTTCTTATGCAAAATGGTTGAACACTCGAAACCAGTTTTCTCTGACTCCCTAATAATATTGAACAAGGCCAAACCAAGTGCATGCAATGACGTTCTACCTGGCACACAAGTGCTAATTTAGACGCATCCCCTTGTTTTCTCAAAATACACATTTAATCAAGATCATGGTCGAAATTCCTGTATCGTGTCAATTTAATTTTCGTAGCGTACAGTCAGCACCGAGGTGTCAAATGGCTGGGTCAAACCAAGTTCACTGGGTCCATCTCAAAGAGTAAACTGGGAAGAAGAAGAAGAACCAAGAGA
The DNA here is from genome assembly GCA_034696685.1 of Julus scandinavius. Lineage (NCBI taxonomy): Eukaryota > Metazoa > Arthropoda > Diplopoda > Julida > Julidae > Julus > Julus scandinavius. Next base: position 13,037 of record JAQGAE010002313.1, on the reverse strand, counting down.
TATGTGGTCTGAGGAGACTGAGCTTCAAGAAGGGATAGGTTCAACTTCGACGGTTCAGTTTAAAGATTATAATCTTGTGTTGCACTGAAGATAAAAACCCCGAATGTGTCCCATGGTCCTGAACATCGACTCAGCTGGAACCGAACTTTCCCATTTTGGAGGAAAACCTAATTACCAGACATTTGTCTTTGTTCAGCTACTGATGCAAAGTCCAACACTCAAGCCAAATTGTCCAGATCCCATTGTAGACAAAGCGACTTCATTTTATCATATATAGTATATTGATTGCAGAGTCATCCACAAACAGTTTCGAAATGCTAGAGTGTTTATGGGAGATCATTAAAAGATATCAAGAAGAGAAGGGGGGTGCCAGTACACTTCCTTGTGCCACTCCTGCTTCCACATTGGCCTGTTTAGATTCGGGATGGGTTTTTTTCATTTTAAGATTTGGGTGTTTATTCCAAATTCCTTGAGGTTTTTCAACAGTATATGATGAAGTACGTACCATATGAAAGATTTTAATTAACGAAGTCAATGACTATAGCATCCATATTTCTAGAATAGTTTTTCTGGAATCTTTACCACCATCTGCCGCAAATATAATCATTTGCAACCAAGTTAATTCGTCAAAAATTGGACAGTTATATCGGTCGACCATACATGCACATGTACAGTCCTTACACTCGATCACTATAGTTAGCAAAAATAAATATTTATAAATGTATAAATATAAAATCAGCAATCTGCTCTCTAGCTGCAAACGATGTAGTTATAGACACGGTTCAACGTGTTATTTTGAAATCCTAATGCACCTACTATGTATATATTCCAAGACCACCTTTTTTAACGCTTTACAAATATTTACCAACTGTATACAACATATTTTCTAAAAATAACTGGGCCAATATGCTCAATAATTGCTTTCAACGACTTAATTTTCATGTTTACCACGTGTTTGTTTTCCACGGAATCATTACCGGCAATTGCACGCTGTTTTCGTTTTAGAAGCCATGGAAACAACACCAACAAAAAAACACGACATGCCTTATTTAAAGATATCGGCACATAAACAAATCTGGCATTATTGCCATTGCATTTTTTTTTTAGTTTTTGCATTAGCAATAATAAACCATCTACACTTTTACAAAAATATATATTTTTAAGCCTTTTTGGAATTCGGTGCACGTGAGGCAATGGAAGTGACGTCACCTTCGCGTGCAAACGACCGAAAATGCGTTCTAAAAATTCATGGAATTAAAGTATTTTATTATATTTGATAATTTACGATGAACGCTATATTTTTTCTATTTTTCCCAACGTTTTTTCAAAAAACTAAACACCACATGAAAGATTGCCGTCGTTTCAAGTTTCAAGTTACCGCATGCCAGATAAAGGTAATCATGAAAAAAATAAGTTGAATTCTGCGTTGTCATATACGGCTAAACAAATATGGAAATGCCGACATTTCCATGAATTACTTAGTAATATTTCTTGTATAGTTTTCATTCTTCAATTTGTTGTGTTTGAATATCACAATTATGCTTATGTAGTACACATTTTGTTTCATGAAACTGAAATAAAGTTTCTGCAAACTAAGTTGTTGAAACTTAAGTTTCATTAACGTATTTCTGTATTGATGTTTGTCCACATCAAAACCATCGATACATATTTTACTTTAAAACTTAAAAACTTACCTATTAATAACGTGTCAGTTATTCACGAGGTGAATACCGGCTTTTTGTGTGTTAACTATACTACAACCGGGGAGTATCAACACATTGGTAGAAGCGCCATAACCATGAAACAATGTTACATTGATTTCCTCAGATCTTCACCACCTCTGAAACACGTTTTTTTTATCAAAATTTTCATGAAACTTGGTTGCAAAACGTTGGTGGGCATCCACATATCATAAACATGTTTTGGAAACCATGTTTCAGTTTCATGAAACATGCAGTGTGTACTAGGTATTTGAAACACAACTAATACCGAAACAATGGGTTGGAAATGTCCGAGTCTTGTTATCTATTAATATTTCCAGAAATTTTAAGTTTCCCTATGCCAACAGCATTTGTGACCGAATCACCAATTAAGGTCCCGTCGTTTTCTAATCTAAACAACCACTAAGAATATCTTAAGTTTTCTTTGCCTACCGTTAATTAAATTAAGCAGCTGCATTCTTCGGATAAACGTGGATCTAATCGCACCTATTGGGAACATCTCTTCCTTATACCAAGGTCCAAGAAGGTTTTAAATTCACCAGTTCCTCAATAGTTTCCTCGATTATAATTGCTTAACCAATGAAATTTGATTCGAAAGCCATATCGAAATGTGATACAAGTGCCAAAGCCAAACGTGCTTTTGGTTCTTGGAATAAAAACGTGTACGCGATTAAATGTAAAAGACTACCTTGAAAACAATCTTTTGTTTTACCTCGCATTATTGGAAATCCTTTCGTCGAATACAAACAAACCAGTTTCGGCTATAAGTTCACATCGAACATATTTCCCGAAAACAATCCACGTACATTGTTTGTCTTTTTATTCCTGATGAAATCGTGATTTCGAATTTTTGGTTTTGATGATGGATAAATAGTTGAAATGTTTCAAATTCCGATGGATGTATACAGTAGAAGAAAAAAAACAACAACGCGAGGATCTGACACACTACACATCTTTTATAAATTTGCAGTCTGGTAATCCGACATCAACTGAGCTAAAATGTTGAAATACCACTGAGTCAGTATATAAAAAAAAAGTTAATTTCAAAGATGATGAGATCATCCATCGCTGTCGACAATCACTCGATAGAATAGGCTAAAGGCTACATGTGCATGTGGTTTTTTTTTATTACTTCGGTAAGCTGGCAACGTTGTTTTGTGGTGTGGCTTAAAGATTCATCATCACCTGACATTTAAGATTTTTAATAAAGAAATTAAAGCTGATAAGACGAGGAGGGGAAACACCTTTTGACTTTTGGTCGAGTCTTCTTGTTTTAATGTTTTTCGCTATTATTTTCCACTCGGATGACTAACTTAACAACAAGGTTGGTTATTTAGCAGGGCACAGCAGCGTGATTATGGGAGGGTGCCACACACGTGCCACTTCATGCGTGTGGGTGGACTAACTACTCATAAACAAATGAATGTGTACCCTTTAACGTATACACTCTTCAATGAGCAATCACGTCATGGCATCTTTTACAAATTGCACTGACATTTGAACATGGTTTTTCAACCATGTTTCACTCCATGTCGAGCTACAACAATGGTGTACACTATTATGTAGCGTTGTAGCGAGTATTATGACGTGACAGGTATGTTTCATAAATACGTGAAGATGTGGCTTTAATAACAGAGTTGGTTTGCTCTGAACTATGACTAAGAAATGATAGCCACAACTGCAGGGGTTGGCAGATATGACAATAGACCCCCACCCAGATCAAAACACAATCGAAACCGCCTAATTGCACAGCTACACGGCAAGCCGAAAATGTGCAATTACAGTAGAACCTGTCTAAATGCATACTCTTGGTACCGGTGAAAAATTTGCTTTTAGATAGGTTATACATGAGTTACCAAGTCGGGACCGGAACATTTTATGAATTTAAAGAGGTTATTCATTTGCACAGGATGCATTTAGATAGGTTTTACTGTACGTGAAAATAGCTATGCGAACAATTATGGGCCATATGTACTATATCCAAATGTTACTAATATATTTCGTACATGGCCCATGTTGGATTGTTCCGTCTCAATGTGCAAATATCCGGTCTCAATTCCATACAAAAGTTGCACATGGGGCTTGCAAAAATATGTGCATTTATCCGGTTTCAATTCATATACAAAACAAAGGGCAAAAGTTCAGGGCATGGAGAATATGCGCAATTACTCAGTCTGTGCAAGTAAGCGGGTTCAATTGTATGCATTTATTTAGCACACCAAAAAACCCATTAATTTAGTATTTTTTGAAGATTTTCTATTTCTTAATATCATAAACTTATCTTTCTTAGTTAACTATTTGTACAACTATTTTATTATCTTTCTTTAGACATGGTATGGACAAAACTACAAACGAAAAGCACGAAAATCATCAGTAAATCTCTCTAAAAAAAGGTAGGTCTAGGACATACATACTCGTGTTTTGTCTGTCCACTATTGTTTATTAAATTTTGAAACATTCACAAGTATAGAAATACGTTGGCCATTATTAATATTATTATTTCCTATACGACCTTGTTCTTCCTTTTATTTATTGTTCAGAATTGTGTAATTCGACAGTTAATGTCAGGCGTGTGTGAGTGAGTGCTAAACCGCTTTTGACTAAAAGTTGAGCCGGAAGGCGTTGAAAACGTGAGAATTGTCATCACTTTAACTACATATAGTAAGTGTTGGGATCCTCGAGTAAGGCGTATATTAATTATTATATGAGTCATTCGGATAACGTTTCCACCAAGTAACGACTTAAGATTGTTTCCGGAGTCTGTCCATCAGAATTTGTTTTGTCATGGACAAGTTTCGACTTGTATATGGTACATCAAAGTATAGAAATCAGTATAAAAACACAAATTAATGACCTGATATCATTTTTCAATTAATTGAACACAAAACTACAAACCAATTTAGTACACCTTATATCACTTTGAAACACTGCACTTCAGTCTTACTTCAACACAACATGCACTTTCTCATACTTATAAATACTCATGTTTAAGTATCAATTTGAGTAGAATATCGAAATCAAAATAACGGGTGTTGAAATATTCAATATCCAATTTTATCCGCGATCATGGGTAACGAAATTCGAAGATGTATACTTACATATATTCTTGCTCCCTTTAGTGACTATTTATATGATTTGGGGTCAACGATAGAAGGCCGTGTCAAGCACATGTGAGTTTCACATCCACAATCATGTCAACCTTGATTATCATCTGCTGAACAGGTGGTTGAAAACCAAGGTTGGTATACAACAAAATGCGTGCCACGTTTTGACACCGCAGGATGTTCATAAAGTACCTTTTTTCGGGCTCACGGCACACTAAACTGGGACTAAAATTGTCGTGGCACACCCGGATGAAAACAATGGAACCAAAATAGAATAGCGATGGCGCAATCAAGAAACTTTTCTTTGCTTTACAAAGCCTCGTTTTGGTATATAAGAATATCTGATCTGAAAAGGATTAGTATCCATTAGTTTGAACTAAATTCCTGAAAAAAATGGTATTTCGACGGTCAATGCGGAGGTGGGGTGGGGGGAAGGGGTCATTGGTCCCGGACTTTCATTTCCCCTAGCAGATTTAAAGAGGGTTCCTTTGGCAGCGGACTGCCCAAACCATTCAGCATTTTTGTACAGTTAAAGGCAATTTTTTCAGCTTTAAAAGTAGGGGAGAGTGGGTAGGAATGGTACATTGCCAGTAATTTAAAATTTGAAAATGTTAAAAGTTTGACACTCGTGTTCCCGCATTTGTTTGCGTAAAATGGTGGTCTTCTGATATGAAACACAAGAATATGGGAAAGAAAAGTGTGATTTCACTACCAAAAAGTACGTTTTTACTTCAAATATTAAACTCTTCTAAAAGTATCGTTTATAGAGGAGACGTTTTCATATTAAGTACATTAATCTGGGTATGAACTCGAAGAAGCTGAAATGCATTTTTTTTTGCGAAGAAAGGAAAATACCGTGAGTTTTATATTTCCTGATACGCGAGTCATAAACATGGTTAAAAAAGTTAATTGTCATTCGGAAGCTTCGATCCCCAGCCTTTTCAGTGTGGAAGATGATCTAAATTGCGAGAAATCTACACATTTTGCATCGATGTTAGTTAATTTTCAATAGTTGGTTAGTTTTCGTAAAACAAATCCTGGTAAAAAGTAAAATGTGTTCTTATTATTGCAAATAAATCCACAAAAAAATAATAAAAATTTAGTGTGGTATAATCACGCAGTAATGGGACACTGTGGAGAGTAGTTTATTTTGAATTATTTTTCATATTTTAGTATTAAGAAAATATTTTCAAAACTGTGCACAATATTCACAATAGCATAAAGTAAACACTTTATCTGAAGTAAAGGTGCAATTTTCCTGCTATAAGTTAGAATTTACACCTGTTATAAGGTGTAGATTTTCTGCAATAATCAAATAATTTTCCCGCAGCAAAAGTGCACTTTTTCTGCATTTAAAAATGGATTTTTCAAAAACAAAAAGAGTATAATTTTTCAGCAGTAAGACTGTACGAGTCCCATTTTCTTCTTCTGCAGAACGTAAAAGATTCGAGTGCGATTTTATTTCAGAATATTTTCTGCTACATTAATAGAAACTTTTTCAAATCATTGGTTGTATTAAAATCTTGTCGACCTTCCAGGAAATTTCCGCGGCACACCGGTTAAAAAACACTGGTCTAGACCGATTAATTCGCCAGCTGTCTGACATGAGTCACCTTTTATTGACAGTGTCGTGATCATCACTGGTTATAATACATTCTGAACACATACATAAACGTACTGTAGGTGGGATTTGATATAAAAAAATGCAACAACTAATCGATACCCGTTTGACTTAATTGTTTCGATATAAAAACTTGACAAACACTTCCTTTCCCACGTCCAACTCTTAATTTTAATTGGCATTATTCTTGAAACGAAAAAAAAGGGCTGCGTAATTACGTATTTCCGATGGATTTAGGTTGCTCCGGGGGATTAAGCACTTTCAATTAAGCTCTATACGAGTGTCCACATATTTCAAATATATGCAGGATTTCTCAAATGGACCATGCTATTTTAATAAATTAGTTTTTTGTGAGGATAAAAGGTTAACTTGGATATATAATGTACTATAGTACATGAGCAATGGAAATGGCTCAACCAAAGAGAGTGATAATTCCCTGCAAAACTCGACAGTGTCATGACGAAATTAAATTACCACTAATCCGAAAAGTCAAAATAGGCTAGGTAAAGAAGATCGAGGTACAACCAATTTCCCTGACGATTCCAGGTCGACCCAATTCCCCGGACTATTCCAGGTACAACCTGGATTTTAAGTTGGAAATTAAATACAATTTTTTTTTTCCTTTTTACTACAATCTTATAAATCAGAGCAATTTTTTAATAAATTAAAAGTTAAATTAAATTAACTTAACCTAACTTTTTGTATTGCTAATATACCTTTAAAAACTAATTAAAAGTTTCGACCGACTCAATATTGAAAAATAGCCAATATTTTTTTGTGGGGCAACCCTATAGTCTATCCGAATTTGCTATAGGTAAATGATTACTCGTAAATTAAGTTATTAGAAAGCATTTGGAATAGGAATAGAACGTCCAGCGGTCCAGCGACAGTGAAGATCACTTTATCTGTTTTTGACAAATTGCTGCTAAATTTACCAAAAATTATGCCCTTTCTACATAGCTTCAATAGCACAGAGAAGTAGCATATTTTATTTTCTCGAGACGCCATTTTTTTCTTTTCACCTTAGACTCGTACTTTTGTGACATCCCTCGTACACATTTACTAATAATTTACAAGTTGCTGAGATTATTGGTGGAATGCCATACTACAACTCGCTATACTTATAACTATAGTACACTAATACTTGTGTACATTTTTGTGGACTAGGGCTCATGTTGAACGAATTCATCTAACAACTCCAGGTTGAATTAATTTTCCAGACAAATCCAGGTGGATCCAATTCCATAAGCAATTCCAGGTCTATCTAATTTCCCTGAATATTCCAGAGCAATCCAATTTCCCTAACAATTCCAAGTTTTTCAAGGTCTGTGGGAATCCTGCGCTATTCTCAAGCTTTGTTTAGCTCAATGTTTGGTTACAATGTAGTTTGTCATTCGTAACGGATTCACGAAGGTCTTTAACCAAACATGTTTTCAAATAAATAAAAAAGGTGCTTGTGGTCTAAACAAAACCGGCATTAAACACAACCTCCAACAACTATGTAGTTATTGTTTTCAAAGTTCACCACCCCACACCGGACATCCGGGAACTTATTTTAAGCGTGGCAATTGCACCACATAATCTTATCGCTTTCCCCGCACATTTCACTTAATCACGATATGCAGTTTTTTGCCAGCTTAATTAGCCCTAGTCCTGGATTCAGCACCCTCTGCTGGCGTATTCAAATACTGTGCATTTATTTAATGTCATTTACAAGAAAATCATTTATTTTATCATTACTTTTTCAAAATTTTCACGTCCAGTTACTGTAGTGTTCCGGAAATACAATGCTAGAAGCTTTTACATGTAATCAATGTAATCCTATTTATTTCTATTATTTTCAAAATCATAAAACACCTTATAAAATTCCCTACAACCGATCCCTTTCAATGGGTAAATTTGCAACGACACTCGCAGCCAAACGAAATGAGATAAAATAAAAATAAAAATTGTTTAAAACAGCTTTATAAATCAGCAAGGTCATGTTCGTGTCATTTTTCACGTTAAAATAGTAGATTTAAAAAAATTAAATTAGAATTTGAATTTTAGCACTCACAACCTGCCTATCCCATGCTGCCACCTGCTGGCAGCGTGTGCAAAATAACGGACATGTTTCAAACTTGCTTATTAATTTTAAAAAAAATCTACCATTTCAAAGTGAAAAAGGACAAGCGGATGCCCTTGCTGATCCATCGAGCCACCCCAAACAATTCTCACCCCCACCCAAACCTCCTTCATTCAACTGTGAGTATCTTCGCAAGTCCGACACACTGAAAAGGATAGAGTTGTGTTCCCTCTTAAACAATTTAACCAAGATCTCTACCGACACGTCGATATGCACCAATAACGTGTGTAACACGGCCTAGTCGTTCGTAGGCAAATCAGTACACTTACTTTTGGGACAAATCTCGTAGGTTACTACTTTGCTGACTGTATATACAGGGTGGGCCAATAAAAAGTAAGCCAACTTCATAAAAATCATAAAATGGTTATTTGTTAATGGAATTTATTGAAAATTTGTACATGTGTACTTAAATAGGATACAAAAAATTCCCTATTTCAATTTGTGTTCAAAGTTACTATCTTTCGCGGAAATACAAGTCCTAAGGCGAATACGCCATTGGGCGATTGCCTCGTTGATTGTTGTTTGATTAATTTCATTCCAAGCGTCCAAAATTCGCTGCTTCAACTCGCCGATGTCGGCGTTGATTCTTCCAAGTCTTTGGCCACACAACAGTCCAGACCTAAATTCGCTTGACTATGCAATCTGGGGTATAATGGTTGACAAAGTGTATCGCTCAAAGATAACAGACATCGACTAGTTGAAGCAGCGAATTTTGGACGCTTGGAATGAAATTAATCAAACAGCAATCGATGAGTCAATCGCCCAATGGCGGATGCGCCTTAGGACTTGTATTTCCGCGAAAGGTGCTAACTTTGAACACAAATTGAAATAGGGAATTTTTTTGTATCCTATTTTAGTACACATGTACAAATTTTCAACAAATTCCATTAACAAATAACCATTTTATGATTTTTATAAAGTCGGCTTACTTTTTATTGGCCCACCCTGTTTTTTTAGATGTAGTTGTCTTGGAAATGACATTAAGGTCATTGCAATTTATCTTTCGTGAATTGCAGTTTGCTCATGACGGTTTTAGTTGTTTTTGTCATTAATAAAATAAGCAGATAATTAACATTCGTTGATAATTAGTTTGAGATTGCTGCATTTTTCTGGTAGTAGTATGTACTATAATATGTGGGCATAATGTGGCCTATCCATAATCATCTTCTTTTATCCTCATATCATAAATACATGGAGGGGAAATAGACCTACATTTCACACTGTATTCTCATTAAACGCGATAATAGAAGAACCATGGTGTCATCGGGTTGTATCCCCTTTAAAGGATCCCATATTGCGTGTTTTGCATTTCTATCTGATGCGTGGTATTTGTACTCTGTAGGCGGGGTATTATCAGATTAGCGGAGCATTAGTGAATGTGCCCATAATTAATATGTCGTGAATAACAGATTTTCAATAGGGAATTTTTTTTTTTTTTTTACTTTCTTTCATCCTCCAATTCTGAAGCTTGCATTAAAAATGTGCCTCTCCTTTGGCGCTTTTCACTGGAATATAAGGAGGTTGAGGATGCGTGGTGATAGGCAATGGGCCCAGCCATTTTTAATACCTTTCCACGCCATTGGGTTTATTACGTCACTCGAGATCAGTAACAATTCCCATTGTGGTGTAAAGCCCTGGTTTTCATTTTGCTAGTCTCTCTTTTGAAATATGGACAAGCGAGATTTTTAAGATTAGCAGTTTACTAGATTGTTCAAGCACACAATAAGACGGCTTTTATAAGATTTCCTGAAAATGTCATTTATGCAAAGGCGATCGCAGAAGGCCACTGTCGCGGAATAAGTTGCAGCCTTGTTAAACGTAAAGATTAATTTCTCACAATTTCTTGAAACGATACTGGGGGAAGTGATGGAATAAGATTAGCTATACATTTTGTGTGCAGATGGGGCCGGAAGAGGTTTTATGGCATGGGCAAGTCACGAAGTTTACCAAAATTGAGCTATATAATGCAGGGTTGTTTAAATATCTCTGTCGTTTAAGAAAATACAAGGTATGCATGACTGACTACACATAGACATTGTAAACGTCTTGTACTCAATAAAAAGGAAAATGCCCCTGAAATTGTGATTACCCGGAGTGCATCAATGATAGCAGTGTTTGCCTGTTGTAAGAGGCATTCAATTAATACGTACATATATAGTACGTTCCTCCACATACAGTAGAACCTGTCTAAATGCATACTCTCGTACACTACAACGACAGAATCTGTCCGTATATCCCTGGGACATTACAAAAAGGATCATCCAAGTGCTTCACACAATGAACTCCTACAGTGGCTAGAGACAAATTACAAGATTAAGATCAGCCAATCCACAATCTCTAGAACACTGAAGAAGTCAACATAGCATCTAGCCAAATCTGACAACACAAACCTGTATGTTAAACATCTACAGACCGTCAAATATCCAGCTATGGAGTCTGCACTTATTGAGTGGTTCATTTCCAACCAGAAACGTGTCAATCTTAGTGGTAACCCAATCTTAGTTTGATATTTTTTGCAGTTCCATTGTTGATATTCACTTAGAAAATCATTGGGGCCAATACAAAATATTCATTATTACTTTAGGGAGGTTCCTTTAAGCACATTTTATGCATTTAGAGAGGTTATTCATTTCCACAGGATGCATTTAGAGAGGTTATTCATTTACACAGGATGCATTTAGACAGGTTCTACTGTACTTTTATAATGATGCACGTTTTTTCTTCAATGTGTACGCAAAAAATCACATTTAATTAGGCTTAAATTTTGTGAAAGAAAGCATACGAGGCCTTTTAAAAGAAAAAATGTCTTCAGTAATTAGTACTAATTAAAATAAGCTCTAAAGCTGAAACAAAAAATTTTAAACCCCTTTTTTACACTTTGTTTTCGGATTAAGCATATCATTAGGGATTTTTTTTTTGGGAAAGATGCATGTAGCAGCGTACAAGTAATTACAACTTATGCTATTCCGTTTTAATTTCAGGAAAACAAGAAGAAAAAGCCAGTTCTTTTGGTTATTTCGCTTACTGGAATTAAAATATGCACTCCAGACGGCAAGGTGAGTTTTTGATACATCTATGCTTAATTCGTTTCGTTAATTTCCTACTTAAAGTCGTGTATAGCTAAAATGTGCGCCATGGGTGTGTTTGTATACACGCTACATTGCTAGTTGAATTCGTTGTAACTCATTGCTTTGTATTATTTGCATGCCAAATATTTAATTAATTTCTCTCGTTGTTAACATTCATTAATGCATCCTTCGGAGCGAAAGGAAACTAGAAACGCCAATTAACGTCATTTTAACAAATCCACATTTGGGATATGCAATTAACCGTACGTTCAAACAGTAGCAACTGCAACTAGAGAATGAGCATTCTCCCTTGTTGCAAGATGATCCATAAAAGGTTCATTTCGCAAAATGCAATCATTTCGGCGTTAACTGGCTTTTCAAATAATGCCTAGCGTTTGATAACCTCGGGATATTGTGCCAGACGTTTTATGGGCTTTATTAAAATCAGTTTCAATAAAATCCAGCACGGATATCCCCCTCATAACGCGCTCATAGTAAACAGAGCCCTTAATTGTGCAGAGTATGACCAATTTAATTCGCGAAAGCCATCTTGTGACAAACACTACTTGTCTTATCATTCAGGGTATTAAAGGTGACTCTAAAACAAATGTTTACAAGTTTAAAATACATTATGAGAGACAGATATCCGAACACTGTAGAGCTTGATCGATTTGTAAAGCGTATAACCACAGATTAAATACAATCAAGATTCATAACAATATACTAATAGTATTGATATTGTAATTTCTGTAAATTTTAAATTTGGTCCATTACAGTGAAACCTGTAAAAAAAAATTTTCTTGGACGACGAACGTATTATTTGGATTTACATTAATTGCAATGGGAAAAATTGATTCAGAACACGAACTTTTCGGTTTACGAACGTCTCAGTTTACTTACAAATCGGTTTAAGAACACCACATGTTGTTAAGCTTTACGAACGATGCTTCAGTTCACGAACACATTTCTCTGGACCAGCAATCAAAGGTCCGAGTTTTTACAATTGTTTTACTAGTTCCAGCAGAACATCTTTGTTACGGATTAGTTTTACTAAATATAAGAGACATAAAAAACGTATTACATTTTTCAAGGATTCAAATTAAAATCGATATTAGTTTCAAGAATATAGCCTACATTGCAAATATAACAAAAGTTCTTCTCTTGTTTTACCCACGCCAATTCCAGATGCAATGGATGATAATCCATTGATGACGTCGATTTGAGACTTAAATCATATAATTAACAACAGAGAGTATAATAGTAAAAATTTTCCTAATGGAAACAATGTTTGTTAAATCAAATTTCAAAGAATCTGCAAATAAACTTGATTCACAGCAACGTCAGCATGACGACACCACGTGGGTGTCTTTATTTCCTATAATGTTGGAAATCATGGAT
>JAQGAE010002312.1:0-18371 GCA_034696685.1 Julus scandinavius | reverse complement strand
ACCAATAAAGTGTCCAAATAACAATAGAAACCAATAGAAATCTCTATTGGTTTCTATTGTTTTTTTCACCAGGGTTATCTGTATTGTAATTTAATCTAGAAGAAATTTTAGAAGGTAATCAACTAAATAGCTAGAAATAGTAATGATCATTACTATTTCTAGCTGATTAGTTGATGTTGTACGAAAAATTGCATATTTAATTATTATACTATTGGTTTGAAAATTTTTCAAAGATTCTAGGGAAATATACAAATTTGTGTATTTTAAAACTACGCCCAGTTAAAAAAGTCTTTAGTTAAAACCGACTACTACTTCACGTACATCTCCGTACCTTGCAAGGTACGATAAACTTATATATACAACTAAAGAAGATTTTGCATTATGGGAATCTCTTTAATTTTAACCGATTATTTATGAACTAAAGTGGCACGCCATTTGCACCCTTGAAAAGATGAAAGTGCATTTATATTCGACTATAAACTCCCTACAATGCTTACGAAAGAAAATAATGGACATAAAAGTCACAGATTCTGGGGTTACATATAATCTGCTTCATTGTATAATGTGCTATTAAACTTCTGAGAAAACTTTCTTTTTCACTCCTTTCTCCTGCTAATTTTTTCCCCTCTACATGTTTCGTTTTTTGTATCATTCATGTTTTTAAATAATTTCTATGAAGTTGTGCAGATTCGACATTTTTCATTAACCTTCATTTTCCCCCTGGTGGTAGCCTCGTTTTTCATCAAAGACTCCGACAATCGTCAGCAATTAGTCGCTGCTTCTACATTAGCACCTGTAGGTTTAAACATAGGTCTTTAATATTTTGACGGCCATCTTTAAAAAAAAAAAGATGGCGCCCATGTGTATGGTTATATATTTTTTTTCTACATTGTATGAGGTTATTTTTTTTTAGTTTTTTTTCTCTTGTGGGCATATATGAGGACCAGAAAAATTACCAAGGGTGGATAATTTGAAAGAAAACCAATTGTCACTAAATTAACCGTCGGTCCGTCCTTCATCGTGCGCGTCGTGCGATTTCTTCCTGCGTCGGTTTTGCAAAATATAAATAAAATGGCCCAAAAAACAGGCATTTAAATTAACGTGAGAATTCAACTCTGTATGAACTTTATGAACATGCTAGGAAAAATGAAATCTAAATTAAAATCACTTTTAGCCATTTTTTTGCTGATTTTTTTTGCTCAAGTGCTTTTTAAAAATTACATTGTCGTGCTGTGTATGGTGTAGCCGATTTTATATAATAGTCTACTGTTCATAATTCATTAGACAAGGCTTAATTGAGCTAGTTGGGTATCATGAACACAGGTAGAGGTCAATGAAGCCAAACGCGGGTTATAATACTCGAGGAAAGGAAATATGTCGTCGTCATCGATTTATAAAGAAATTTATCGTCTACTTTTTGGTGATTTGTCCCCATTTCAAGTCGGGTTCCTGATTTTTTGGTCCAACTTTACAAACTTCCACTTTAATTTTTCAAAAGAAAATTAAAAAATAGTTTAGTAAATGCTCAAATAATCAGAAAATTCATGAAGAATGCTCAAATAATCTGAAAATTCATGAAAAATGCTCAAACAATCTGAAAATTCATGAAAAACGCTCAAACAATCTGAAAATTTATTAAAAAATCTCAAACAATCTTAAAATTCATGAAAAATGTTAAAATAATCTATAAATGCATGAAAAATGCTCAAATAATCTATAAATGCATAAAGAATGCTCAAATACGGAAAATTCATGAAAAATGCTCAAGCAATCTGAAAATTCATGAAAAACACTCAAACAATCTGAAAAGTCATGAAAAATGCTCAAATAATCTATAAATGCATAAAAAATGCTCAAATAATCTATAAATGCATGAAAAATGCTCAAATAATCTGAAAATTCGTTTAAAAAATCTCAAACAATTTCAAAATTAATGAAAAATGCTCAAATAATCTGAAAATCCGTTAAAAATGCTCAAATAATCTGAAAATTCATGAAAAATGTGCAAACAATCTGAAAATTCATGAAAAACGCTCAAATAATCTGAAATTCATTAAAAAATCTCAAACAATTTGAAAATTCATGAAAAATGCTCAAGCAATCTGAAAATTCATGAAAATGGCTCAAACAATCTGAAAATTCATGAAAAATGCTCAAACAATCTATAAATTCATGAAACATGCTCAAACAATCTGAAAATTCCTTAAAAAATCTCAAAAATCGGAAAATTCATGAAAAATGCTCAAATACAGAAAATTCATGATAAATGCTCAAATAATCTGAAAATTCATTAAAAAATCTCAAACAATTTGAAAATTCATGAAAATTGCTCAAACAATTTGAAAATCCATTGAAAAATGCTCAAAAAATCTGAAAATTCATTAAAAAAATCTCAAACAATTTGAAAATTCATGAAAAATGCTCAAGCAATCTGAAAATTCATGAAAAAAGCTCAAAAAATCTGAAAATTCATGAAAAATGCTCAGACAATGTGTTGCAATTCCTAAAAATTGCTCAAATAATTTGAAAATTCATGAAAAATGCTCAAAAAATCTGAAAATTTGTGAAAAAATGCTCAAACCATCTGAAAATTCATTCAAAAATCTCAAACAATCTGAAAATTCATGAAAAATGCTCAAACAATCTGAAAATTCCTGAAAAATGCTCAGACAATGTGAAAATTCCGGAAAATTGCTCAAAGAATCTGAAAATTCATGAAAAATGCTCAAAAAATCTGAAAATTTCTGAAAATTGCTCAAACAATCTAAAAATTTTCAACACTAGATTTAAGCAGTCTTAAACATTTATGATTACAACAAGTTATGCTGATCATAACATGTTTATTTCCTCCAATTTCCATGAATAGCGGCATTCATCTGTTAAATTTGTAAACCCACATGCACTTTCATTTGAAATTCCACGCAATTGTGGTTGATATATTATTTCCCTGCTAGTTAATTGAATACCCAACACAGCACTGAGGATTATTGATGTAAATTCATGTTATCCTGTATGATACACGTTCATATCACACTTCAGTCATGCGTAAATCCTCAAATTGACCTGACTGGAAGAGCGCCACACTTCTTACTCCATTAGCATATTATCGTCGCCATCTTTGCTCTCTAGAATGCTAATTTTCAAGTTCAAGTTCATTACTAATCGTAGTCGAAACTATGGTCGCTTACTACTTAAACTTGATATAATGGATTTATTCATTTTCGTGGTAATTACTAACCTACGACTTCCTCTTTCCATGGCACTCTTCAGCCATCAAATGAAGTTTTCATGTAGGGGACATTCGAAATGGGAGTTTTTTTAGTCTGACTTTTAACTTGGAAACATTGAAATACATTTTCATTTACACATGTTAGACCTTTTCATCCAACAGTTTTTTTTATCTAAAAAACGATTAAGCTTAAACGTTGACAAGTAGCTTAAGTTTAGGTAAAATAAGCCGACGGCTGAGAACATCTTTAGTACAAGCGCGAAACACGTAACCATGAAACACGAAACACGTAACCATGAAACACGAAACACGTAACACGTAACATGAAACAGCCAATGGGCCAGACTTTGATGTTATTACCAGGGACCCTAAATCGAAAAGTGGGGCCTACGTGGTAGCGAGACCTATTCAGGTAGCGTGGTACGAGAGTCGCCACACGTGTACGCTCGAAGTTCGTCTGCACATCGGCTGCAAATTAAGCCGTCGGCTGAGTGCATCCTTGGTACAAGCGCGAAACACGAAACCATGAAACACGAAACATGAAACAGCTAATGAGGGCAGCCTTTGATGTTATTGCCAGGAACCCTAAAGCGAAAAGTGGGACCTACGTGGTTGCGAGACCTATTCAGGTAGCGTGGTACGAGAGTCGCCACACGTGTACGCTCGAAGTTCGTCTGCACATCGGCTATAAATTAAGCCGCCAGCCGAGTACATCCTTGGTACAAGCGCGAAACACGTAACCATGAAACACGAAACACGTAACATGAAATAGCCAATGGGCCAGACTTTAATGTTATTGCCAGGGACCCTAAAGCGAAAAAAGGGGCCTACGTGGTTGCGAGACCTATTCAGGTTGCGTAGTACGAGAGTCGAAACACGTGTACGCTCGAAGTTCGTCTGCACATCGGCTGCAAATTAAGCCGCCAGCCGAGTACATTCTTGGTACAAGCGCGAAACATGAAACAGCCAATGGGCCAGACTTTGATGTTATTGCCAGGGACCCTAAAGCGAAAAGTGGGGCCTACGTGGTTTCGAGACCTATTCAAGTAGCGTGGTACGAGAGTCGCCACACGTGTACGCTCGAAGTTCGTCTGCACTTCGGCTGCAAATAAAGCCGCCGGCCGAGTACATCCTTCGTACTAGCGCGAAACACGTAACCATGGAACACATAACATGAAACAGCTAATGGGGGCAGACTTTGATATTATTGCCAGGGACCATAAAGCAAAAAGTGGGGCCTACGTGGTTGCGTGGTACGAGAGTCACCATACGTGTATGCTTGAAATTCGTCTGCACACCGGCTGCAAATTAAGCTGCCAGCTGAGTACATCCTTGGTACAAGCGTGACAAAAAAGTGGGAACATTGTCGGAAACACGAAACCATGAAACATGAAAAAGCCAAGTACAAGTGCAAACATTTGTTTCCTTAGATCCCAACCGCCTCTTGGACTATCTGCAAAATGTTTTTCAAAGCATGCTTTTGAAAGCAAAAAAAACCTTGAAGTTTGCGGAAACCTTGGGACGGAAACTTGGTAAGGAAACCTTTTATCGAAAACATGCATTCGAAAACTTTGTTTGCTATCCATCTACACCAACGAAAGCACGGAGCAAAAGCAAGGATTTCGAATGCATGTCGATAAATGTTTGCTTGCCAAGTTTCCGTCTCAATGTTTCAGCAAACTACTAGGCTTTTTTTGCTTTTGAAAGCATTTCGCTTATCATCCAAGAGGCAGTTGGGATCAAAGGAAAAAAATGTTTACACTTTACAGTGCATGTACCAAAGATATACTCTGCTGTCATACCCTACAGACTGAATAGACCTCATCACCGCATGGTGCGGGTAAGCCCCACTTTTCGCCTTAGGGTACCTGACATTGACGTGGAGGTCTACCCCCATTGGCTTTGTATGAGTGTCTTCACTTACAAAATGTTGCTCCATTTTACTGCTTTTTTGTATTTACACCTCTGCTTTTGGAAGCATGCTCCTGAAATCATGTTTTCATGTTTCATGTTTTCTGCTTTTGCTCCATGTTTCATGTTTTCTGCTTTTGCTCCATGTTTTCTGCTTTTGCTCCATGTTTCATGTTTTCATGTTTCGTTTTTCCATGCTTTCTGCTTTCTCTCCGTGTTTCACGTTTTCATGTTCATATTTCCTTGTTTCCTGCTTTCGGTCAGTGTTTCATGTTTTTGTTTTTCCATGTTTTCTGCTTCTGCTCCATGTTTCATGTTTTAATGTTTTCGTGTTTTCTGCTTTTGCTACGTGTTTCATGTTTTTATGTTTCATATTTCATTTTTCCTGCTTTCGCTCCGTGTTTCATGTTTTCATGTATCGTGTTTCCATGTTTTCTGCTTTTGCTCCGTTTTTCATGTTTTCATGTTTCGTGTTTCCGTGTTTTCTGCTTTTGCTCCGTTTTTCATGTTTTCATGTTTCGTGTTTTCGCGTTTTCTGCTTTTGCTCCATGTTTCATGTTTTCAGTGTTTCGTGTTTCCCTGTTTTCTGCATATTCTCAGTGTTTCATGTTTTCTGCTTTTGCTCCGTTTTTCATGTTTCATGTTTTATGCTTTTGCTCAGTGTTTCATGTTTTCATGTTTTGGGTTTTCGTGTTTTCTTCTTTTTCTCAGTGTTTCATGTTTTCATGTTTCATGTTTTCTGCTTTTGCTCCGTTTTTCATGTTTCGTGTTTCCGTGTTTTCTGCTTTTGCTCCGTTTTTCATGTTTTCATGTTTCGTGTTTTCGCGTTTTCTGCTTTTGCTCCATGTTTCATGTTTTCAGTGTTTCGTGTTTCCGTGTTTTCTGCTTTTGCTCCGTGTTTCATTATTCCACTTTCGTGTTTCATGTTTTCAATGTTTCGTGTTTCCCTGTTTTCTGCATTTTCTCAGTGTTTCATGTTTTCTGCTTTTGCTTTGTGTTTCATGTTTTCTGCTTTTGCTCCGTGTTTCATGTTTCCACTTTCGTGTTTCATGTTTTCGTGTTTCGTCTTTCCGTGTTTTCTGCTTTTGCTCCATGCTTTCGTTGGTGTGAACCTAGTTTTAACAAGAAATTTCCACAAAAATGACTTTGCATTTCTAGATTTTTGTCTCTCATAAAACAAGGTCCCTTTCGACAAGAAATTCGCGTAAAAATACAAGTTTCACCACCTGCTTTAAACGAATTGTTCATTTTATTGATCTCACCTTCCCCCATATTTTTCATGGTAGTGAAAAAGAATAACTTCATGTATTCACCACGACAGTATTAATTTTTGAAAGCAATAAATCCTGCAGGTTTCTTGTACTACTGCGTACAGGTGGTAACCCACAAGAACCCCTGGACTGAAAACGATTTTACAGTACATACAACAGAAGGAATAACGATATGTCGTTATTATTTAACCCAAGTTGTGTTGTCAGATTTTCTTAAAAATTCCTTAAAGAAAAACAGGCTTTTTTTAAACCGGTGTATGGCGAGCTTTTTCAAATGACCCTTAACTGAATTAATTTTAATGTTTTTGACGTTGATATGCAAAATAAATGCAAAGGGTAATTCTTATTTAAATAAACAACTTCTTATTCTTTTCACGAAATTTTCAACTAAGCAATTTGAAATAAGCTAAAGAAGGAGGGGAAAAAATGATCAACGCAGGAAATTCAAGAGTTAGTGATGATATGTGATAAGAATTTTTCATTCATTCAACTGCTTTCAATCATATATTTAATTTTAATGAGGGCTGGATATCAAAATTTGAAATGCCATTGCTTACCCAATACTTAATCAGCTATTAAATCGTGTACAATTATTACTAGAATGTTAATAACACCTAAACGGAAACTCCATTGTGATAAAGTTGAGGAAATAACATGTCATTGATACGATAAAGCAGAAAATTGTTAATATATATATAAATAATATGATCACATCGTACACGTTTACAGAAACCTGATTTCTGGACACCTGTGTAGTAGTTTTAACCAATATATTTTCTATTCTATATAGACTTGATTTTATCTTATAACACGTGGTTACACTTTATAAGAATTTCTGCAATTTTAAGCCATTTATAACATGTTTTGCGAGGCAACTTTATAAACTATGAAACTAGTATTCACAAATCATATGCCTTCGAGTAATAAATTTCAAATATCCAATATTGTCGGAAATGAATAAAAGAGTATTATTCTCAGGGTACCATCATGAAACATTTTCCTTCTCAAATGAAATTTTTATAGAAAATATAACATTGTGCGACAAATTCGTGCGATACGGAGTGCGATTTCTAAATAATTGTACGGGTTAGCGAGAAAAGAAACAAATTTCAGATGTATTAATACAAATTTATGAAAGGGTCAATGAACCAGATAAAATTGACAATGTTTACGTTATAACTGTAGAAATTGCCACAATCACCGCATTCGTATCTCCATTAACTAAAATGATTTTCTAACGAATTGCGTACTTGCGATGGAATAAATTTCTTGCAGTTTCCTTGTACTTTATTATTGTAAATTCCAACTTAAATTTCAACTCAGTACCCTACAGTCAGCAAATAAATGCCATATGGCAGGAGGGGCGTACCCAATTTCAGGAGAATGCTCCTATGTCAATAGCGACTTAATCATCATTGTTAGATTGAATTTTTACTAAATTTGGACATTTGCCAAGAAGGCTGTTCCATTGTCTAATAGTGCTTAAGAAAAAGGACCAATAGTAAGCATCCGTCTTGGCACGAAGCCAAGGTCAAAAGATTTGAGTGATTATGTCTACTCCTAGAGTGGTATTTAGGCGTTAATATATTTGAATTATGAGAAAGATAAAAACGTTTGAATAACCCTATAGATAACTTTTCGACAATGGACCTCAACGTGTCCCAATTTAGAGAGTGGAGTATTTCTGTCCCATTCGCTGAATGTTGGTAATCGTCCTTAACAAATATGGCTGCCCTACACTGGACCATTTCTATATCCTGAATATGAACCATTCTGTGAGGGTTCCAAACAGGAGCGCAATATTCCAACATTGGGCGAACCGGAGTTGCGTAGACAGTTTTCACTACATTTCCCCGCACATTCTCGAAATATGCGTTGAATGAATCTAAGGCGTTTGTTCGCTGCGTCAACAATTTTTGTGAATTTTATGTTTAATTGAGTTTTAAAGATCAGTGAAAGGGGAAATGGACACTCGAATAAATGTGTCCCCAGTCCCAAATGTACTTAAATTTAATAAAAATTGAATCAAATTTAGTTTTGGATCAAATTTAATCAAATTTAGTTTTGAATCAAATTTAATCAAATTTAGTTTTGAATCAAATTTAATCAAATTTAGTTTTTGGTAATCTTGTTTCTATTTAACAAATTATTCGATGCGGTTTTGAGTTGAGTTTTTATCGCAATATTTAATTGTTGCGAAAGCAGCAGGTTTAGTCACATCCTTTACAGAGTTGCAAATTCATGCAATTTCATTAATACTTAATCCACAAATGTACAGATTTTTAGTCAAAATTGGCATAAAAAAATGGTGTTGTTATGTACCTGTAGAATGCAGATTTTTTATTTTAGACATTTAATTTAATTGGAAATCGTTTTAGATTTCATTGTTAATTTAAAAAGAATTTCCAGAATAGTTTTTATTTAAATGGTTTTAACCCACATGCAATGTTACACAAGAATAAACTTAACTTGTGTTTTATCTGCTGATGGAGCAACTTGTCATTAATTACATGTAAAAAAATGACTCCCATTTTTGTTTTTAGCGAAAATTTAACAAAAATGGGAGTCATTTTTTTGTTTTTTTGAAGATGGTTCAGTGACGACCAAATGTTTTTCACAAAGTAAAATGAGTTAAATTTTCACGTTTATTTTGATTTTTCATTCAATTCCACCCTCACACATCGTTTTTTTCAACGCATGGACGCCTTTGACCTGTGTTGACCCTCATCATATTTATAATGTTCAGGAACTGCGAGACATGACCCCTTTCGGAAGTTGGAATAAAAGTTATACTTAATTGTTTCGCTATATTATGTGCCATTAGTAAGAAACTTTATTGTTGTCAAATGACGATGTCTTTTGTCAACAAAGTACTTAAAATATTAAAATGGCTTCAACTGAATTCGATAAATTCATTGTGTCCTGGATATAGTTTCGAAATTTTGTTTATTGCAGAAAAAGTTTTTAAAACAGAAAAATGGAATTTTTCAAACCGAAAAATAGAATTTGGAAAACAGAAAAATAAATTTTTAAAACAAAAAAATATATTTTTAAAAACAGAAAAATATAATTTTGAAAACAGAAAAATAATTTTTGAAAATAGAAAAATGGAATTTTTAAATCCGAAAAATAGAATTTTTAAAACAGAAAAATACAATTTTTAAAACCAAAATAAAGTTGTTAAAACAAAAAATAAATTTTGAAAACAGAAAATAAATTTTGAAAACTGAAAAAAGGAATTTTTAAAACAGCAAAATAGAATTTTTAAAACAGAAAAATAAATTTTGAAAATAGAAAAATGGAATTTTTAAAACAGAAAAATGGAATTTTGAAAAAAGAAAAATAGAATTTTTAAAACAGAAAAATAGAATTTTTAAAACAAAAATAGAATTGTTAAAACAAAAAATAGAATTTTGAAAACAGAAAAAAGGAATTTTTAAAACAACAAAATATTTAAAACACAAAAATAATTGTTAAAACAGAAAAATAGAATATTTAAAACAGAAAAAAAGAATGGTTAAAACAGACAAATGGAATTGTTATAACAACAAAAAAACAGAAATTTCAATACATAAAAATAGAGTTTGGAATTTTTAAAACATAAAAATTGCATTTTTACCTTAAAAATTCGCACTTTTAATGCTAAAAAATGCCATTAAATAGCAGAAAAATCACACTTTTAATACAAAAAATCTTTTTGCCGATTTGGTTTAAAATTTTTAAAAAATTTTGAATTTCGTGGGATATCTATCCCCAAGATTCCCCTTTCTGCAAAAATAATATGCATTTCATTCAAATTGGATTTTGATTCAATATTGTTATATAGACCAAAAATAGAAATACTATTTGTTTAGATACCAATGAACTCATGTCACAGAAGCTCAACGGAAACGGAAACCGTGTTTTTGCTTTGTATATGCAACTCTTATGTTGTTGTTTTGGTTTGTTTTTTTCTATTTTTTCTATTTTTGGCCAACACGACTTTGGTGTAACAATTTTCAGCCCACTCAATTGACATTGCACTCGCGATGCAAAGTGGATTCTCTGAAATCTGATGAAAAGGTCAGATAGAAACATTGAAAAAATTACCCATTTCTTACGTGATGACAACCTGTTTGTTGTTTGTGGTTAATCATTTTGAAGGTTATTGAAAGTATGTGTAGTTAAAATAGAGCTCACCACCTTCACATTATAAAGGGCAGTGAAAAAGCGTTAGGTTTTTTATCTGTTTGATGATTGGGCATACATGTTCCCATCAGAGTGGTCACTCAATGACCCTACTTGCTTCATTATCAATGTTTAATTACTTCGATCGCTGTCAAATACATGTATCTGAAATGAAATCGCCAGAAGCACTTCGATGAAACTTCATTTATTATAACTAATTTTTACGATAATTGACATAAAAAAGCTTCAGGTGAAGGCACCAAAAACGTGTTATTTTTTATAATTGCTTGTCTATTCTTTCAATACATAAATGTGGTCTCATCGCTTTGGTGGTATAAAAATCCAAATTTATTTAATAATTCATGTAGTGTTTCTCGTAACTTCGAGTATGGTGGTTAATCTGGGGGTTAATATTACCAAAAACCTCTCTTGGAATCACTATTTCACAAAAATTGTTGGTGCGGCGAACCAACGCTTTAAATCCATTGAACGCGTACTTCGAGAATGTGCGGACATGTAGCGGAATTTAGTGGCTACGCAACTCCAGTTCGCCCTATGTTGGAATATTGCGTTTCTATTTGGAACAATCCATATGGTTCATATTCAGAATGTAGAGATGGTCCAGCATAGAGCAGATAGATTTGTTAAGCGCGATTACCAACATTTCGCGAGTGTGACAGAAATGCTCCACTCTCTAAATTTGGACACTTCGAAGCCCAGCTGCAAAAAGTTATCTATGTGGTTATTCAAACGTTTAATTCTTTAATGCAATTTACATCTTGTTTACAATATATTAACGCATAAGGACCACCATGCAGTAGATATAATCACTTAAATCTTTTGACCTTGGATTCGTGCCAAGACGGATGCTTACTATCACAAGTAGCAAAGTTCGTCATTTAGACGTCATTTTTGACCAAAAAAATGACCAAAAAATGACGTGAAAATGTCTAGCAAAAATGACGTCTTTTTTGACCGAAAAATGACGTCTTTTTTGATTAAAAAGACGTCATTTTTGATGGTCAAAACGACGTCATTTTTGATGGTCAAAACGACGTCTTTTTTGACCAAAAAAATGACCAAAAAATGACGTGAAAATGTCTAGCAAAAATGACGTCTTTATGACCAAAAAAATGGCCAAAAAATGACGTCTTTTTTGACTAAAAAATGACGTCTTTTTTGATCGAAAAATGACGTCTTTTTTGATTGAAAAATTACGTCTTTTTGGACCGAAAAATGACGTCTTTTTTGACTGAAAAATGACGACTTTTTTGACCGAAGAAGACGTCATTTTTATAGAAAAATGACGTATTTTTTGACCGAAAAATGACGTCTTTTTTGACCGAAAAAGACGTCATTTTTGATAGAAAAATGACGTGTTTTTGGACTGAAAAATGACGTCTTTTTATTACCGAAAAAGACGTCATTTTTGATAGAAAAATAGCGTCTTTTTTGGACTGAAAAATGACGTCTTTTTGGACAGAAAAATGACGCCTTTTTTGACCGAAAAATGACGTCTTTTTTGACCGAAAAATTACGTCTTTTTGGACCGAAACTGACATAGGAGCATGATAAATTGAAATGAATAGTTGTAAATTTTAGGTATTTTTTATGTGGAAGATGGTGTCTGTATCCTATTATGAACAGAGATCTTCGTGCCATTAGTACAGTGACGACAGTTTAATTAATGGCTTTTTGAGCTCCTTTATCTCTTTTAAAACGTGAAGTTTCAAATCTTTTTTACCTGATTTACCAGTGAAATGTGATTAGTCTTTTTCACTGTCCTATTTAACTACTGTGTGTCTAAACGCGGTCACCGGAGTGTGAATTTCTTGTCAAAAAAAGTGCTGAACAACGATATAATTACGCAAAGGCCCTAATGGGGATCTATAAAAATCACTATTACAATGAAATTTTACTTTTTTTTGTGTTTTAAGCAGTTGAATTTCACATTTCTGGTGTAGCATTAATTTAATGTCATGTCGACTGTTCATCAAGATTTTGCAAGTTTCAATGTTTGATGAGTGTTCAACAAAAAATACAGTTATAAAATGGATTTCAACCTGTAGTCTAGAATCGATTTGCATATTCTATCCGTATTCAAATTTCTCGGTCTTTGAGGTACCCGCTCTGCTTTTTTTCCTCCTTAAAATACCCGGTTATTGGGCAACTTGGACCCTCATTGAACTGTTTTTTCTTTGACCAAACACCGCCGAGTTAAGATTATCAAAGTTAGCGGATGTCTTACATTTTCAGACGTGACTGAGCACAGTTGCACATGTACTTAACGCTAAGTAGACAGGTTGAATATACGCTCTTTATGCTGATTAACTTTAAGGAATCATTAAGGTCTGTTTTCATTCATCCGTTATGTTAGTTTTTTCCAAGTTCAGTGTCTAAACTGATGGCACAGCACTGTTCATAAAGTATTTCATCGATTTCAAGGACTGAAATTTCACTGAAGGACCACATTGTAAGTTAGTTATAGTATTTAAGTTAGTAAGGTTTTACGTGCATCCCTCTCGATAGTAAGATGCGGGGTTCGCTCCCCGGTCAGTGGGAATTTTTACGGATGGAAGAAATTTCCTAAGTGGCAGCTCTTTCGGATGAGAGTTTAAACCGAGGTCCGGTGTCGATTGTTGCACGTCAAAGACCCCTCGAGAGGAGGTGGAAGTCCCTCCTCGTATCAAAATTCCCAGGTTGGTGATGAAGGCTCATCCCCTGGCTTAGTTGCAGAAATAGGCCAACGTTAAAAATCAACAAACAAACAAACCACAAACTGGCCTGGGTACCTGTAATGGGTTACCCCAGGGGCGTCGAGAGCCAGGGCCGGGCCCGGGGGAAAGGAAGGAGGGCAAGGCCATATATGTTATCACATTTCGGGGGAGAGGGGGAGGGCGATATAAAAACTTGCGTTTTTAACTTAACAAAATTACGTTTTTACCATAGAAAAATTGCGTTTTTACCTTAACAAAACTGAGATTCTACCTTAACAAAATTGAGATTTTTACTATAGAAATATTGCATTTTACCATAGAAAACTTGCGTTTTTACCAAAGAAAATTGCGATTTTACCGTAGAAAAATTGCGTTTTTCAGTTTTCATCACAATTCCAAAAGGTCATTTTCAACATTTAAATCTTTTTTCACACATATTCCGGAGACCCGGGCCCAGGGTATTTTCCCCCCTTTCTCCCCCCTCTTTTCAGGCCTGGGTTACCCAGTCTGTCCATGGTCCTCTCTGTCTCGCGTATTTATGCGATATGCAAATATGTTTTCCACTGGTTGATCCTGTATGTATATCCCCTTCCTGATTAACCTGTAAATTTGTTGCACTTTTATTTAGCCTTAGTTGCCTTTGGGCCCTTAAACCCCAACCAACAACAACAACATACTGGCCTGCCTGACCATATGTTAATCGCTGTTTCAGCGATGTGGCTATGAAGTTGTCGATGGCATCCGAACTTATGAAATACTGCATAATCCATACCCGATTTCCGACATTGAATTCTCTGCTCATCACCTCTATGATCGCCATGACTATATTTAAATGCATAATTTTCTGACATTAAAAAATGAAAATTATTAATTTAAAGCAAAGCGTGGACCGGCTATAGCTTTAAGCGATTAAAACAAATTTTTAATCGGCTTACTCTCTGTGCTGCATAATAAAACATCTCATCTCGAGCACTTTTCCCCTCGTTGCTTTGAGATGACATTAATTTTATTATGCTGTCTTTGGGCTTTATAACTGATGGAGAAAATAATGGATTTAAATTATTACCGAAATGACCTTTAATTATAGTATAGGCCTAAAGGCAATGTTTAAGACTCCGCTTTTTACAGTAGGACGAATATGTAATGCTTTTGAAGATTCCTTCAGTGAATGGACATGAATTTGGTATCAGAAAAAGAATAAGAAATGATAATGCATTTCGATAAATGATTTAAAAAAATTGTGGCCTCCTTGCCGAAATGAAATTTCGCAGCACTACAGAGCACGGTCTGTCTTGCCAGATGGGTCATTAATTATTGTTGGGACTAAGGCCCAGTCTGTCTATGGTCCTTTCTGTCACACTAATTTACACGATAATGCCTTAGTTGCCTTTGAGCCCTCTTTAGCCTTAGTCGCCTTTGGGCCATCTTTAGTCTTAGTTGCCCTTGAGCCCTCTTAGCCTTAGTTGCCTTTGGGCGCTCTTTAGTCTTAGTTGCCCTTGAGCCATCTTTAGCCTTAGTCACTGTTGGGCCCTCTTTAGCCTAAGTTGCCTTTGGGCCCGCTTTAGCCTTAGTCGCCTTTGGGCCATCTTTAGCCTTAGTTGCACTTGAGCCCTCTTAGCCTTAGTTGCCTTTGGGCCATCTTTAGCCTTAGTCGCCCTTGAGCCCTCTTTAGCCTTAGTCACTGTTGGGCCCTCTTTAGCCTTAGTTGCCTTTGAGCCCTCTTTAGCCTTAGTTGCCTTTGTGCTCTCTTTAGCCCTAGTCGCCTTTGGGTGCTCTTTAGCCTTAGTCGTTGTTGAGGCTTCTTTAGCCTTAGTCACCTTTGGGCGCTCTTTAGTCTTGGTCGCCATTGAGCCCTCTTTAGCCTTAGTCACTGTTGGGCCATCTTTAGCCTTAGTCGCCCTTGAGCCCTCTTTAGCCTTAGTCACTGTTGGGCCCTCTTTAGCCTTAATTGCCTTTGGGTCCTCTAGCCTTAGTTACTTTTGGGTCCTCTTTAGCCTTAGTCACTGTTGGACCCTTTTTAGCCTTATTTGCCTTTGGGCCCTCTTTAGCCTTAGTTGCCTTTGAGCCCTCTTTAGCCTTAGTTGCCTTTGTGCTCTCTTTAGCCCTAGTCGCCTTTGGGTGCTCTTTAGCCTTAGTCGTTGTTGAGGCTTCTTTAGCCTTAGTCACCTTTGGGCGCTCTTTAGTCTTGGTCGCCATTGAGCCCTCTTTAGCCTTAGTCACTGTTGGGCCATCTTTAGCCTTAGTCGCCCTTGAGCCCTCTTTAGCCTTAGTCACTGTTGGGCCCTCTTTAGCCTTAATTGCCTTTGGGTCCTCTAGCCTTAGTTACTTTTGGGTCCTCTTTAGCCTTAGTCACTGTTGGGCCCTTTTTAGCCTTATTTGCCTTTGGGCCCTCTTTAGCCTTAGTCGCCCTTGAGCCCTCTTAGCCTTAGTCGCCTTTGGGCGCTCTTTAGCCTCAGTTGCCTTTTGGGTACTCTTTAGCCTAAGTCGCTTTTGGGCCCTTAAACCTCAACCAACAACAATTGATTATTGTTGTTGGGTGGCGTGTTGCTCCTTTCGGATATATGTATATGTGCGATTACTTCGTGTGGGTACCTTCTTTGGTCTAGTTTGGGCTTCTTAACTTCTTATATTTCTTATAGTTCTTCAGGTCTTCTGACATGATTGTCAAGTAGGATTCCCGGGTCGCCTACCACGATTGCGGTTTTCGCAGTTTTCCGCAGTTGTTTCCAGGCAAATGCCATGATAGTTCCTCTAAAAATCTGCAACGACCGTGCTTTGTCCTCTCTTTATATCTATTATAAATTACCAAACAATCCAAAATACAAACATCAAGTGTCAGGTTGGCCGTGTCCCACAATGCAATGCACTTACTAATGTAGACACTATGCATGGCGCCTTCGGCCTGAGTCCTCTTGCCTCTCGCCTACTTAAGGAATTATTGCGATGAGTGCAATAACAAATCATTTGAACCCAAATTGAATTTGACTTTTAATGGAGAACCCACATTTTCGGAGAATGTTTTAATTGCCAAAGTCGCATTTTGACTTTTGTGGTGGTTTTTTTTTTTTAAACGTCATCCATTATTGTTACTTGTGCAATTTTTCTGCATCACTTATTTTACGTTTGATTTCTTCTCTCCTGCGTCTTTTTGTGTTCACTCTGTATGGTTAGTTGTCTTTTGAAAAATTGCAAAAAACAAGCTTGACGAAAATCCTTAATTTGAGATTGTTGGCAGGGTTTTAGTTTTTGCCTTCATTGCTCGCATACTCTCTCGCCAGTGTCTTTTTGATGTGTTGATGATGGGGAGGGATTTGTTGACTCCTGTGTAGAAAATCACTCGTTAATAGCATAGTTAATGGTAATTCTGAACAATACGTTTGGATTTCAACTTAAAAAGACCATCTGGCGAAGGAGACACGCTACATCGACTTTCTTTTAAAGGGTATAGAATAAGAGTAAAGATGTGGATGTTGGGACAGATGTACAAAATCCCTAGGGGGTAAGACCAAAATTGAACGATTATCAAAGGATAAGGGGGGGAAGTCATTGATTTAGGATGAAACTTCAAATTAATATTACGTAAAAATTTGCAATTTTTAAGCGAGTTTTTCAATTAAATTTAATTTTTTACCCAACGGTCAGCAAGAATATGCTGTATAGATATATACAATTAAATTCCCAAAGCACAGCTTCAAGGATGGGCTCAGAACTCAATCTGTAGTAGCTTGGGGTTTTTCTTTGGAACCGAGTTCCAGCGACAGATGGCTCGCAGCCTCAAGAATGACCAGTACTTAAGAAAAACTTAAGAAAAACTCAATTTTTGAAGTAAAACTGCAGAAAAACTCAACATTTGAAGTGAAACTGCAGAAAAACTCAACTTTTGAAGAGAAACTGCAGAAAAACTGCAGTTTGGACGAAATCTATGCAAAAAAACTGAAGAAAACTAAAGAATAATTTTAGTTTTTTAAAGTTTTTTTAAGTTCATTTTTGGCAGGACAGTATGGGTACAAACTGCTCTGAGTTCTTTCAGGGAGTTTATAAACCCATACCTCACTTTACGGTCTAGATACATTCTGGAAAAGTTGGCCATAAAGCGAAAAGCCATATAGCGAATTAATTATTTTAATGCAAAAAGTGCTAACAAACAGCATTTGTTTTGGCTGTATAACGAAACATTGTGGGCCGTAAATCGAAAAAGTGCCAGTTCCAGGATTCCCTCAGCCGATTGCGATTCAGATGGCAGGTTGGACCTGACAAACAGGCCCATTGTCAGTTTTTTTCTCAGTGCTTTTTAATGATTCTTTAATGGTAATTCACTTATACCTCACTATACGACATTTCGCTATAAGGGCCTTTTTTAATTTTGGCACTTTTTCGATTTACGGCTCGCAATGTTTTGTTATACGGCTAAAAAAAATGCTGTTTCATTATACGATTATACTGTAATTCATTATACGGCTTTTTGCTTTACGGACAATTTTTCCGGAACGTATCTAGGCCATAAAGCGAGGTGTCTGTGTACTTGTTTAAAATCAAAACAAGTGGTTAGTTAGTGGAGCGATTTGTCTGGTTAATTCCGATAACGAATGAGACTCCAGCCTGCTAAATAGGTGTCGATTTCTAGTAGTCAACCAGCTTTTCTTAGAGGGACTAGCGGCGCTTAGCCACACGAGATTGAGCAATAACAGGTCTGTGATGCCCTTAGATGTCCAGGGCCGCACTTTTTTTAATTATGGCACTTTTTCGATTTACGGCTCGCAATGTTTTGTTATACGGCTAAAAAAAATGCGGTTTCATTATACGATTATACGGTAATTCATTATACGGCTTTTTGCTTTACGGCCAATTTTTCCGAAACGTATCTAGGCAATAAAGCGAGGTATCTGTGTACTTGTTGAAAATCAAAACAAGTGGTTAGTTGGTGGAGCGATTTGTCTGGTTAATTCCGATAACGAATGAGACTCCAGCCTGCTAAATAGGTGTCGATTTCTAGTAGTCAACCTGCTCTTCTTAGAGGGACTAGCGGCGCTTAGCCACACGAGATTGAGCAATAACAGGTCTGTGATGCCCTTAGAT
>JAQGAE010002311.1:0-18372 GCA_034696685.1 Julus scandinavius | reverse complement strand
CACAACCGTGTTCTTTTTCCGAAAACATAAGGCAAAAGTTGTGAAATAATTAAGTATTCACCCTCTGTATATATTACCAAAAATCTCTTAGAATTACCATTTCACACCAATTGTTGGTGCAGTGAACCAATGCCTTATAGATTCATCCAACGTGTATTTCGAGAATGTGTGGAAAATGTAAAGGAAACTGGCTACATAACTCTGGTTCGCCCTATGGTGGAATATTGCACTTCTATTTGGAACCATCACAGGATTGTTCATATTCAGGATAAATAGATGGTCCAGTGTAAGGCAGCCAGATTTGTTAAGAGCAATTACCATCATTCCGCGAGTGTGACAGAAATGCTCCACTCTCTAAATCGGGACATATTGAGGTTCAGACGCGAAAAGTTATCTATGGGGTTATTCAAACGTTTTAATCTTTCCTTTAATTCCCATCTTGTTCCCCATGTATTAACGTCAAGCGACCACTGTAGAAGTAGACATAATCACTGAAATCCTTTGACCGAGCTTCGTAACAAGACTGATGCTTACTATTGGTCCTTTCTAGCGAATGATCAGATTTAGTAGAAATTTGTTCTATATATCAATATAGCATTCTCCTGAAATTGGGTACGACCCCCATATCTTATTTGCTGGATGTAGGGTACTGATTTGATTTGAATTGAATTGAATATATGGCCGTTTATGGGTCATATATCGACTTTTGCAGCCACAGTAAACCTACAAAAACAGCCTGGTGTGCAGGCACATTTACCCTCCAGAGTATTTCTCAACAGGCAATAAGCCCAGATTAACGCTTGACCACTCTCTTTCTCAATGGTCAATTAGCTCGGCCACATACCACTTTTGAGGGTTGCTTCATTTTCAGAGGTTTCAAATTGACCTTCGGCCCAAGTGCCAAGGAATCACTTAAAAAGAGGAAGAGAGGAATGCACCAGCCACCCATTGTCTTTCCGGCCGAATGAGCACTTGTTTTATCTACATTATTTAAACAGATTTCTGGCAGTATATGCCCTCTAGCGGCAGAATATAGGGTTCCTAGGGAATACTAATTTCCTATATTTCCAGAAAACAGGAATTGCCTGGGAGTGGAAGCCTGGAAGGGGCATACCGAGAATGCAAAACTTGTTACTTGTCAATTCCTGTTTTTAGAAAAAATGTTAACGGTAAAGATTAACTTGGAATGAATAGTCTAAAACACTACAATGAATGTTTGTACTTGCAGATTGACGTGGCAAACAATTAAAATAGAACATGTCAGAACTTAAATATAGTTTATTTTGTGTTCCATTTTGGATGAATGTAATTTTATATTTGTTTTTAAATACAATATAGACCAGTGTGTCCAGCAAATTTGTTTGAAAAAATGCAAGCATATTTCAAGGATTCCAAGTTAATTCCTTACATTTTCCAGAAACCCTCATACGACTAATTACCACAATATTTTTCAAACGAGTCAGATATTTGTTTATATAATAGGGTTTTTTAAATAGAATTTTTCAGATTAATAGAAATTTCCCTACGTGAATAACAAATTCCAGCATAAATTTGTATTTAACATGAATTTAAAGCATAATTCCTGGCTTTTTTTACTGGTGATAAGGCTTTTCAATGCAAAGTTCTCTCTTCAATTTTTGGATCAATTTTTCTGTATGTACATATCCATGTTCCAATATAGCCTCGTCCTTTTACTCCAAAATCGGTCATTTTTACTGCAAAGCTATAAGCAGTACTGGCTATATGCAACCAAAGTAACCAATCATCGGTTTTATGTTGGCATTAAACGTTATTTACATTTATATATGGGCGTATTACCAATGTTTTCCCAGCATTGGCCCAATTAGTCATTTAACCAGCGAGACATTTCCGCATTGGCCCAATGCATTCACTACATTGGCAAAGCAATGTTTTCCCAACAAGTTTTGGCAATCCTTTTAGCACTATTTTTCTAAGATGGCATCTTCTGGAGGTCATGTTGAAAATGCATTGCTAAAAGTTCATACGCCACCAGGGGGTACCGAATCGCAATAATGATAACACGAAAGCAATGTATTAAAAACTAACGGGAAAGCTTAACATTAATTTCTAATTTATAGACAGGTAAAAACAACTTTGTTTATTTAGATGTCAACGTTGCTTCGTACCCTAAAATGTGGATACTTTGGGCCAGTTTATGACTCGAAACACGTACGGCTATATACGGCGTTTAATGTCCATGTTTGGAGTTCATATACTGAAAATGTGAACCTACACTTTTACGCATAATTGTTCTATAAATAATACTCAATAGTCTTTCTGAATTGCATATTCTCAATAAAACTGCTACCTCAACTTCCATTACAAGGGTGGTAGAGTTGAAGGTGCATTGGCACGGAGTTAAATGTTTCGGTGGTGCGGATCGTTCGGATCATCCAGGGATAAATTCGCTGAAAAAAATCGAGGGGCACAGCGTATCCTGTCGGTTGACAGGAAGTCGCTCACATTTTTTGCTCACCTGGTGGCCATGCTCCATCGCCTAACAATGCTTCATTATCATCTGGCGCCCTAAGTAGCTATGGAAATTCGGCCTACTTCCCATTATTATCTCATGTCCGACCTCATTCAACAATTTGGCCAGTTGCATTTTTAAACAGAGTTGCAGACCTCTGTACATGGATTTATGAGAAATACAGGAACTTTTGTCAAATTTATAGAAATATAGGAAATTATTCATGGACATTTTAATATTCAAATGTTCAGGGGCGAGATTGTATATAAACCGGGTCCCCACCAAAGAAGACATGCAGCAAAAACAAAAAAACATGAAAACACGAAACATGAAAAACGGTTGTGGACGGTGCCCTTATGGAAAAAATTGATGACAAACTAGTAGTAAAAAACTGATTGCAAATAAATTGCAAAATTAATTGCAAACCATGTGCATATATGTTCTGTTCTATTGTTGATCAAAGTTCGTCTGTACACAGTTTGAAAATTGCAAGTAATGTCAGTGACACACTAGACTGACTTTCCGAACTCACTTTTCTCCACTCAGATGTGCGCTGCATGTATGTTTGGCATGCCAAAGACATTTAGCAGACGATATTGTGCATTGAGCGCACAACTAGCGCGCATCCGCGAGCCCACAAATCGTGTGCTAGCAGCCGATTTTACATAAAGTGAGTCTAGCGTGTGAGGGGCTGCACCATTTCAGCGGATGGCTGCATACATGCCTTGGTACAAGCGCCATAAAGTGAAAACAATTTTTCCTTTGATCCCGACTGCCTCTTGAGAGATCGGCGAAATGTTTTCAAAATCATGCTTTTGAAAGCAAAAACGTTTAGAAGTTTGCTGAACCTTTGGGACGGAAACTTGGTAAACAAAGTTTTATTGCAAACATACTATCAAAAACCTTGCTTTTGCTCCTTGTTTTCGTTGGTCGGATTGCGGCTTTACAACTTATCGAGTGGACTATGAATAGGTCTGTCATGGCTTTTTCAGCAAAATACACATTAGTTAAATGGGTTAATACATGTTATGCGAGCTTGAGCACCTGTTGATGGCATAATGTGCCAAAATGTTTTGCTACAGCAATAAAAGCTTTGGTTGTAATACACTATCCCGCCCCTGAATATTTACCAACAACAACCACTTGAGGATGGAAAAGAATATTCAAATGTTAAAACCACTTGTGAAATCCACATTACACTTATAGGGACGTTAAACCATAATGTCCTATGATCCATAATAAATGTCAAACTAATGTATGGAATTGGATATTCTCCAGAGTCCAAACTGTTGTCTGAATACTAAACAGCACGAGTAATTTCATTTTAGTTTAATAATAAAAAAATGGATCATAGCGCCTGGAAGCCTATACCAAAAGCAAGTAATGTAACCAAATGTAGGTGATAATTTGAGGCTTGAGGTTTGGTTGGGAAGATTTTTGAAATATGTCAATGCCTTCTTTAAATTCCATGTTAAATTGTTTCCCCCCAAGCTTCCTTTGCAATTAAGAAAGTTTCTCATTATGCAATAGCAAACGTGAGCATGAAATAAAAATTTCCTACTCTTATTTTGAAAAAACGAGTAGTTTTACATTTCAATTTTAATTTAGAAAAGCTAATAAGGGAATTATTTTAAATCGAAAGCAACCCCAAATGAAATATTGAAATAAAAGTGCAAATCGTATGGAAAAAGAAAACTAAGGTAACCGAAATGAAGTTAGATTTTCCTTGGGTTTTCTGTTTTTATTGAAATTAAACTGAAACTCGTGGGAAAAGGATAACTAGGATAACAAGTTTGTTGTTTAGCAGCAACAACAATGCATTTTTTCAAATGACCTAATTATCTGCCATTATACAATATAGTAACTATACTATAGGCTTCCAGTACATGTACGTCTAACGAAATATTGGGTAAAAGGAGTCTTAAAAATGTTGATGGAAAAAACTATAGGAATTCCAGATTTCTCAGTAAATTACACTGACGGAAACATGCAACTTGTAAAATGTATTGCTTTTTATAGGCTTACATCTGGACAACTTTCATGTCGCCGTTCACCCAATTATTTATTTTTTTCAAAAAACTCCCTGGGAAAATCGTGTTTTGAAAGTGACATGAACAATCACTGAGGCAGTAAAATAACTCGGAGTAATGAGTTTTTTCCATCAAGGAGGGCCACAATCACCAAAGGGGATAACACCCTCCCTCGAGTAGGACAAGGGGCGCTGAAGCAGCACCCAACCTGTTATTAGGCGAGTGTTGCTTAGTCGTCCCCCTAGTGGTGGTGACGAGACACTATGCCAAAAATCTGTCTTTGCAAGTATCTGGAGTAAATCCTGGCGGGAGACAGACACGTTTCAGCCTTGATTAATACAAAAAAAGGGAGATTGATGCTAATCTTGCAAATCAGATCGGACCCACCCAGTTCCACATTCGAAAATTGAAACCAAAACCAGTTTTTCGTAGTAAAATAGTCACGAACTAGCCGTGCATTTTTTCGTACCAATTTCGATTAGCTTGTAAGTTGTATCCTTATTATTAAAATGCAGAAGAAGAATGAAAAAAAAAAAAAAAAGCTAAAAATGTGCTGGCCATTTTGCGGGACTGCCATCCCCGTCCCAGTCGCCGCCATGCAGAATGCTTGCGCTACACTATGTTAAGTTACTCTTAATTTTCCATTGCACAGGTTCGCCGCCCAACTGCACGGACATTGATGAGTGCGCCAACTCTCCGTGTCTCAACGGTGGGACGTGTTTGGACCGCCTGGGTCACTTCATCTGCCAGTGTCCAGCGGGATTCACCGGCCTCAGCTGCGAACAGCAAGTGGACGAGTGTGCGTCCTCTCCCTGTCTCCGGGGTGGCACGTGAGTATTCAATGATCTGACACTTAATATCTAGGGTCTGTACCATGATATTTTACCATCCCATTTTTTCCGTTTACAGATGTGTGGACGGCATAGCGTCATACTCCTGCGTATGTCCGGCAGGACTTCTCGGGCCCAACTGCTCCGAGGACATCGACGAATGTGTCTCACTGCCATGTCTGAATGGAGGTCGGTGTGAAGATAAGGTAAGTTTTTTAATCCAGAAGTTGATGTGGGGTTTCCCCGAACAGTGTGTTAGGTCATCTATGGCCTTGGATGCCTTTGAGTCCTTAATCCTAACCCGACAACGCGAGTTATAATCAAACGGCGTTGGGGAAGGAATTACAAAATTTACAACGACACATTGCATTAATCAGTCTTTGTCAAAAAAAAATCCTTAATTTCCTTTTATTGTTGGACAGGTGGGAGACTTTGAGTGTCATTGCACCCAAGGCTGGAGTGGGAAGAACTGTGAATATGACGTGGATGAGTGCGAGTCTGCACCTTGCCAGCATGGAGGTCGCTGTGAGGACGGGGTAAATAAACTTCCGCCATTGTAAAAGTCCATGATTTTATCATGGTATTGTATACAAAAAGACGTTTATCACATTACTTTGTTTTTCTGTTCATCAGGTAGGCAGCTATGAGTGCCATTGCCTGCGCTCGTGGAGTGGCCACGACTGTGAACTCAGTTTGGACCCCTGCTCAGTGGCGCCCTGCCTTAACAATGGGACGTGCAAGAATGGCGGTGACGGGAACTTTACATGCGAATGCGGCGCTGGATTCACCGGCCACCATTGTGAGAGTGATCTTGATGAGTGCCTGGATCATCCCTGTCACAACGGTGGCACTTGCGCTGACCGGCCAGGAAGTTTCCACTGCCAGTGTCCGGAGGAGTTCGGAGGCCGAACGTGTGCTGACCCGTATGACCACTGCGTAGCCAATCCATGCCTCCATGGAGGCACTTGTCACTCTGTGGCGCCATACCACCGCAACTCAACTTGCACGTGCGCCCCTGGATATGTGGGCGACCGCTGCGAGACAGATGAAGACGACTGCCTGGACGTTCCCCCATGTCCGTCAGGTGAAGTTTGTGTCGATCTCCCAGGTGGTTTCGAATGTCGGTGCCCAGTTGGTTTTGAGGGCCCCGGCTGTCATCGACCCGTCGATGCTTGCACTGCTGTGCGGTGCCTCCGTGGTGGCACTTGCCTGGGGAATGGAAGCTGCGCTTGTCCAAACGGCTTTGGCGGTGCCACATGCGCAGACGACGTGGACGAGTGTGCTGACAACAGCACATACCCTTGCCGTCACGGCCTCTGTCAGAACAAGGTGGGCACGTTTCAGTGCTACTGCACGCCTGGCTACACCGGAGCCTTCTGTGACCAGGAATACAACGAGTGCCTTTCGCAGCCCTGCCAAAACGGGGGCGAGTGTCGAGACCTAGTGGCCAAATACAAGTGCCTGTGCCCGCTAGGCTTCACAGGGGCTAACTGTGAGACAGACATTGATGAATGTGCATCACAGCCATGCCTTAACAATGGCACCTGTGTTGATCACGTGGGTGCTTTTGAGTGTCGATGTCAGCCTGGATATGCCGGTGTCATGTGCGAGCAGGTAAGAAAGATTGTCTTCGAATTTCCTTTTAATTGGGCTGGGGTTCCCTAAAATGTTGAAATTGACCACATAAGTTCCTATGGGCCTTCGTCAATTGTGTGATTCTTTCATCCTATCAAAAAATGCAGTCTTGTTGATCACAATGAAATTTATTTAAATAAAGCTTGCTGTAGTATATTTGGTTTAATGGAACTTGGATTTGTGGAAATTTGACAATTCCAACTTATGTCTTTTTATAATTGAATGACAATATTACTAAAGCAAAGTTACTTGCTAAATGAGTTTTGTTTTCTGCTGGCTGGAATAACCAAATTTCTACAACGTCAGTACTCATGATTTTTGTCCCCTTTTGCAGGATATTGACGAGTGCGCATCCATGCCGTGCCAACATGGCGGCGCCTGTAAGGACCAAATCAACGGTTTCCAGTGCGACTGCGTTGACACAGGTTTCCGTGGCGACTTCTGTGAAGAAAACATCGACGACTGTCTGTCATCACCATGTATCAATGATGCCAACTGCACCGACATGGTCAAAAACTACTCATGCACGTGCCATCCAGGCTTCCACGGTCACAACTGCCAGTTGGATGTAGCAGAGTGTGCTACGATTCCGTGTCTCAATGGCGGCATATGCGTGGAGAAGTCCAACCACAGTATGTATGAACTGGATGACGTTCGCCGGCCACCAGGCTTCCCTCTGGGGCCTTACACTACCTCCAGCGCCGGCGGTTACGTTTGCCTCTGCCCGCGTGGCTTCACTGGAGCAGACTGTGAGATCAATATTGATGACTGCGCTGCCCAACCATGCCGTAATGGCACCTGTATCGACGGCATCGACGAATTCGCCTGCCGTTGCTTCCGTGGTTTTGAGGGAACGTTGTGCGAGACGGAAATCGATGAGTGTCGTCGGCACCGGCCGTGCGCCCGTGGCGCCACATGCCTCGATCTAGTTGGCGACTACCAGTGTCAGTGTGAAGCTGGCATTGGTGGTAAGAACTGTACGGTGCAGTTGACTGGCTGCGACGTCAATGACTGTGTCAATGGCGCTACCTGTGTGCCTTACCTTCTGCCAGGCGGTGACGAAACCAGGCATGCCCGTAACTGCACATGTGGTACCGGCTTTAGTGGCGCTACTTGCCAGTTTTCCACGACGGCGTCCTTTGATGGAGGAACCTCACGCAAGCTGGTAGTCATGGGCAACACCTCGTTGGGTTACGACCTGTCACTGCGCTTTCGTACCACGATTCCTGATGGTCTTCTGGCCTTCGGATATGGTCACGCTCGCAACTTCCTGCTCTTCCTCAAAGATGGCGCCTTGTGCCTTTTGGTAGAGCGTAACAATCAGTCACTGCTCGTTGTCGGAAGCGGCCTCAACGATGGCCAGTGGCGCAGTGCCTGGCTCAACTTCTCGACATGGGGCGTCCAGCTGACGACTAACGACCTCTCCAGCCAAGGCGAGATGACAGTCAACCGGACAATCGACTTTGGAGGCTCTGTACCCATCATCCCCACCACCAACGTGGGCGGAAAGGATACCTGGATGAAACCGGAAACGGATTTCCATGTGGCACATATCCCGGACTTTGTAGGCTGCGTGGAAGATGTGACCTTATCTGGAGGTACAGTCGTGCCCAATGTCGAACCTCTGACTGCCGGCAGCAAGGGCATAGCCTACACAGGCGAGCTGACTGCAGGGTGTCCCAGGGCGGAACAGTGCTTCCAGGACACGTGCAATGGAGGTGGCGCCTGCGTCGACCTCTGGAATGCATACACTTGCAAGTGTTGGCGCCCTCACTTTGGATTGCACTGCGAGCATGGTAAGCCCAGCTCCTTTGACTTTGTATGTTGTTTGCAAATGAAAATTCAAAATAAGTTATCAACCAGTATATACACATTTATATTTCGCAAAATATTTAGTTGTACTATTTATCAGTTAATGCATTTTTTGAAAATGTTATTTATTTCTCATAAAAATTAAAAATGATAGCCTTATACATTAGTTATGGGTGGGCCCCTTTTATAACAAGACAACCAATATTTTCAGACCAAGTCCACCATTTTTAAGAGGTTCATTAAATTAATTAAGTAATTTCAGCAAAAAAAAACCAGCCAGACACTATCTTTCCTTATTTCTGGTGTGTGGCTTGAATCAATAGTGACATTACTCTTACCCCAGCTATTTTTTCATTGTATCTCTAGAGTATGAATCTGCCACTTTTGGACACGAGAACTCCAGTCAGAGTTTGGTAGAAGCGATAATTGGTCGTAGAGAGCGACGGGAGTTGAGGAACAACACCACGGTCAGTCTGTTTGTGAGAAGTCGGCAGAGCGAGGGGCTCATCTTCTATTTGGGCAATGGCGATTCGCTGGATGGAGCTGCTGATGAGGATTCCTTCCTTGCTGCTGAGTGGGAAGCAGGGGTTGTGAGGGTCAGCGTCAAGATCAATGGCACGCCAGAGTCTTTGGTGGACAAGACTGGCATCCGACTGGACAACGGCTATTATCACTTCCTGGAGGTATCTTTGGTCAACCGCACCTTGTCTGCATCTGTAAATTCCACGACCATCTTCAAAATGGAAGTGGAGGCCAACAAAGACCGCTACCTGGAGGCGCGTCATCTTTTCTTGGGAGGACTTCCAGCACCGCAGCAGCAACATTTTACATCGCCAGGAGATACTGAAGGCATGTTGTTGCTGCCCCGGATTGCCAGGGCACCATTCTTCAAGGGAATCATGCAGGACGTGAGGGTGAGGCCAAGTTTTAATAAAACACTGGAATATACAAATTTATGGGAAAGTGGGGACATTTTTGGCTAAACAAAGTAACATTTAGTAATACATTTATAACGGAATTTCATACTAGGATGTGGTTTTTAATGTCTTATCAATGTTTAAAGAAGTCAAATCATAAAATAACATACAACATTTTCTGGCAGAAATGGGGTAACTGGTGTATGAATTTCTTAAAAAAAAAAAAAGATATCCTAGATTATAATTGTTTCTTGTATTTTCTTCCCTCGACGAATATAGCTCAACGACTGGATGGTAGACTTGTTCGACTCGCCAGAATCGGAGTTACCAGACGTGACCTCACGCATCCTGCAGGGGAATGTCACAAAGATGAACGTTCTACGTGGAGTTCAGAGCGACAATGCCTGCCGGTCGAACCCATGCCGCCAAGGAAGCACATGCGTGGTTACGTGGAACGATTACCACTGCCACTGTGAGAAGGGATTCAGGGGAAAAAACTGCACCGAGCTGGAATTTTGTTCTTTTAACTCGTGTCCTTTGAACTCTGAATGCCGCAGCTTGGGCAATGGATTCGAATGTAAGTACAAGACTTGTATTTCGTTTTGACGGCTATCAAAATAGCGAGGACTAAGTTTATTTTTATGTCCAAAAAAATCCATACCATATTTCTTCTAGTAGACTATCCTGATTGTAGCTCTCTACAATTACTTTCTGTCTTATATTCCTGTGTGCCCTATTGCACTGTCATGGGGTTTTCTAGTCTATGTTTAGGCCCTCTTTGGCCTCATATGGTTTCAGGCTCCTAAACTACTGAACAACAACATCGGATCATAATTCCCACTAATCAATTTTCCTATTTTTCAGGCATCGCCAATGCCACCTTCAATGGTAGAAACAGTTCCATCGCCTACATACCTCACCTGAAAGAAGACATACCCTTGCAATCTATTTCTTTCCTTTACCGCAGCGAGCGCGGAGGCCCTATTTTGCGAATCTTACACAGTGTTAACTTCTTTGACGTCACACTATCTGGCTCAGGTCAACTTAAGTTGAGCTGGAGCTTGAGCGACGGTACCACCAGTGGTAATGACAGTGGCCTTCAAGTTCCTACAGACGCACAGTGGCACTCTGTGGACATTACCTTGCTAGACAACATGCTAACCATCCAAGTGGATGCCAGGGAACCAGTCACTCTAAGCCATGCATTGGTGTCATTGGACACACTGGTTAAGGCCACCGATGTGCAACTGCTGATGGGTGGCTCAGAGCACGAGGGTCACTACCGGGGCTGCCTGCGCGAGGTGCGCCTGGGTGGCGTCCTGCTTCCGTTTTTCCCACGTGCTGAGCTGGCTAACGATACCAGTGCAAGCTACTTTGAAGCCCTGGTAGTGGACAACGTCCAGCCAGATGCATGCTTGCTGTGCTACGAGAGTGAGTGCCAGCACGGATCCGCTTGCCTTGACCCTACAAGTGTCTATCACTGTAACTGCAGCCCAGGATATGAGGGCCAGCTTTGCGAGGTGGACATCGACGATTGTGAAGGGGTTGACTGCCAAAATGGGGCCACATGTGTGGATGGTATTGACCACTACAAGTGTCAGTGTGTTCCTGGCTACGAGGGAAATTTGTAAGTTTCTATCTTTATGGTGTTCTGAACTGCATTCCAAGTCCTTCTTTAATCTTTTGTTTTCTTTGCCCGGTAGATGCGAACATGACATCGAGGAATGTGCCAGCTCTCCCTGCTTCAACGGAGCCACGTGCC
Organism: Julus scandinavius; assembly: GCA_034696685.1. Lineage (NCBI taxonomy): Eukaryota > Metazoa > Arthropoda > Diplopoda > Julida > Julidae > Julus > Julus scandinavius. The sequence continues at coordinate 6,895 of JAQGAE010002311.1, read as the reverse complement.
AAGACGAGCTGAACTCATATTTGTGTCACTGCACGACAAATTACACAGGAACGCATTGTGAAAAAGAGGCCAGTTTTTTTTTAATGATACCTTAGCTGACATTCAAGTTGGATTTCTATTAATTTGTAGTTTTGATAAGGTCATGATTCTCAAAAGCGTTAGTTTCACTAATAATATCCAGGAGATCTGGGCTCAATTCCTGGGATGGCTACCTTAAAAATTATCAAAAACGATACAAAAGTCCCCTAATCCCAACTGCAAGGTGGGTTCGGTGCCACGCATATATTAGCTTAAGTGGGCCCTTAAGAATGCTTCTAAAAGTACACAATGCACCTGGAAACAACTCCTAAAACGTTTTCTTACACACAAGTACTCACTTCTATGAGATTCAAGTGTGAATGCTATCAACCTCTGCCCTTGGACAGGTCCAAAGAGTATTAAGTTGGAGAACATTATTCTTTGACTCTTTCACAAAATTCATGTCAACTAGCCCCGTGATGGAACACTGTACTTAAATCACGATTCTCCATTTACTTTCCAGAAGCCATTTGACTGCAGCAGCCATCCATGTTCTAGTGGATCCACTTGTCATGACAAACCTGCAAGTGCTCATGGAGTAAGTTCAAAGTTGTCTTTGTAGCAATGCAAACTATGTCAAAATTGATGAATTCTCCCTAAAAGCGAACATTACTTATTTCAGGATGCTGGCTTCGAATGTTCATGTCCCACAGGCCGCACTGGCACCGTCTGTGACGTTGAGATAGACTTCTGCCAACCGCACCCTTGCCTGAACGGTGCCACTTGCTCCAACCAAGCTACAGCTGGTTCCTATCACTGTCAGTGCACCAGAGGATTCGAAGGAAGCAACTGCGAACTGCTCATCAATTACTGCGCATCCAATCCATGTGCCAATGGGGCCACCTGCGTCCAGTACGAGGGTGGTTTCAACTGCACTTGTGCCCAAGGTAAATGCAGTTTTTTATTGCTTCCAATTTTTCCAGAGGTTTTGATATCATTCGTTTTAAATGAATGATGAATGAAGTACGAAATATGGACAAGATGGCAGAGTAGAAAGATTTTTCTACATAGTTAAAAATTTTCCTACAATAATTGCGGATATCACACAAAATCTTAGGCATAATTGCTCAAGAATGAATTGTTGTTGTCTATCTTAGGCTTCGAAGGGGATTTTTGTAACAATGACGTGAACGAGTGTGAAGAAGACATTGGAATTTGCCACAACAATGGCACTTGCATTAATCTGAACGGGACATTCATCTGCGACTGTCCTGAAGAGTTCACCGGATATCAATGCGAACTGCCCAATATGTGCAACAGCTCAATTTGCCAGAATGGGGGAACGTGCTTCCCCATGTATTATGGGAAAGATACCTGGACCAACTGTTCGTGCACGGCTGAATACGAGGGACCAACATGTGAAGATCTGGTAAGCCAAATATATATGTGTACAGACGAATCTCAGGTATATTATCCTCAAAAGTTCTTATAATCCCAGTCATTTATACTTAAAAATAGTTAAGTTAGACTTCGAAAGAATACTCGCTTACCACAGCATACAGGATATCTTGTGATTGCAAATCAACTTAAAAACCTTTACTTTTATCCCCATTTCCTAAAAGTAGAACAAAACTAGTTAAAGAAGGTTTCACAAACACAACATTGAATTTAATCATCTTTGTTCTGATTATTTGTATCATTTTTATAAATTGTCAATATTCATTATCAACTTCTCACTTATTTTTAGGTGAAGTCCCCTGACAGTCCTCTGAATGCGGAACTACTGGGTATCGTGATTGGATCTGTTGTTGCTGCCACTGTGATCATAGTGGCTGGAGTGCTTATCGTATTCCTAACTATGGCCAAGAAGAAGCGGGCCACCAGGGGGACGTATAGCCCAAGCAGGCAGGAAATGTTTGGGTCAAGAGTCGAGATGGGCCATGTCATGAAACCACCCCCCGAAGAACGGCTCATTTAACTGTGATTTTATTTTAGATTCACCAGTCTTAATGGGTAGCTAAACACCCCCATAAACAAAATTTGAAAGTTAAGTTTTGTTAAAGTTCGGGGTTGTTTTTTTTTAAATAAAAAGGTAATAAAATTGAAAATTAAAATATTAGACATAAATAGGTATTCAGTAATACTTATAAGTTATAAAGATAACTAACATGAACACCATTTTTAACAAAACTTGCTTTCGAGTTTTCTGGGAGTTTATTACCCTTTTAGTACTGTGTAAAGGAGGAAGGCAGTGGCCAGATTCCTTTTATGAGTGTACGATAGGAGGAAGCAGATTCAAGAAGATATTTTGGAAGAAGACTCACCAGATTCGGTCATTCATGATCATGAACACTAGTTGAACAATGAATCTGGGACCCAATGGGACAAAGGTGTTCTGTGATTATCTATGAGAAATTCCACAAAGATGAGGAAATTTAGCGGCTTTCCTTCCATCTCACGACTTAAGAACTGTAACAATCAGAACTTCATTCCGTCCAGAAAGTGACCATTCACCGACCGACCAAAGCTCCCCACTGTACTGTAGTCTAGCCATCTTTCGCATATACCTCATGATTCATGTATTTCGAAAAGCCGACCACAACGGAATAATAATAATATATAAATGACCGCACGGATCATCCTATTATACACAATATTTTTATGAGATTTTTGCCTCGCTCATCGCGGTGCTGCTACTACTTAACTTCCATTGAGGAAGGTGAACTTATTTTTCTACCGGTATGTGTATTTCGCATTTGGAAAGTGAACGACTGACTATCCGTCTTGTCGGACGGAAGCTGAACTAATGTTGTGCCTTAATTGTGAAAATCGAAGAAGAAGAAGACTCGACAAGGGAAAAAGCAAAAGAAAAACGACTTAAATGGACTGAAATCGTTTTCCCCCATTTCTTTTTGCCGCATATGCGGTTAGTACCAGTACCACCGAGGATGTTAACGATTAGAATGGAATTGGAATGTAAATTTTCCATGGTTTTTTGTAATTTATGTTTTATATAAAAGTAAACAGGTTTTTATACAATGTATCTCATGGTTCATTTTCTTTAATAGTCATGTCATCATCAATTGCCTTAACTGTTGCCATTGAAAAACAGCATAATATAGCGATACAAACACATCACATGAAATTTTGCTTTATTTTGTTTTAACACAATATCTGTGTTTTATGATTATGATTAATTCTGCAAACATATAAACACACAGTGGCTATGCTATTCAATTTCTTTTATGCTTAAAGAGTGATCACACATGCCAGTTTTTATTTGGGAGTATCAATTCTGCCAAATATTAATTTCAATTATTTTTAGTAGATGAGATGAAAGTATTGCTAATGCTTAGTAATATGTTCAACAAATAAATTAAAATGGCTTTAGAATAAATTGTATGTTTCTGATTGTTAAAAAATTTACTTTAGTCAACTTTTTCAATAAAAATATTTCTCCATTTCCCCATTAATTAAAAAAAAAATTAGGGGCCATTCAAAAAGGACGTCCTCAAGAGGGGATAGCGGATTTCCTTGCACGTCGACATAGGGAAGGAAGGGGGAAGCCATTAGACATCTACTAATGATGGTATTTTTCAGTTTTTGGTTTTTCTGTTTAATTGAGTATTAGAGGTCAGTGAAATTGGAAAAGGACACCAAAAGAAATGTGTGCAGTCCCAAATGTACTTTTATTTTTCAAACCTCAGGAAAGTCTGGAATTATCTGTGGACATCTACGAGGGAGGGAAAGTTGGGGCTAAATTGAGCACTGTATGGACATGGATAGCGGATAGTTATGGGGTGCATTTTTGAAAGAATTTCGGGGACGACCTTTTTGAAAGGCCCCTTACACATTTAAAAAAAAAATATGATAATGGAAGTATTAAAAATATGACAAAATTTGAATAAAAAAAGTCACTGGAAAATGAATGGGAAAATGCTATGCTAGAAAAGTTGAACAGTTGCAAAATAAGCAAAGACAAACAAACGACAAAAGGGCCTGATAATGAGGAGGAAATGTCTTAGGCTGCCAGAGGATTGGCATGAATGGTAACGTTGTTGAGTCGTGTGTCCGTCAGTGGTCGATAGTCCTTCGGATTAACGGCAAGCTTTTCAAGTTCGTCTAACACATCCAACCCATCAATTACCCTGAAATACACATTTTGCTTTGTAGTGGAAACTTGCGAATAAATGAAGAAATTGTATTCGGGGATAAGTTTCCTAAAGTCTTACGAAATGTTAATAAAGTCATAATCGCAAGTTAGGATTGTAAAATCTATAACTGTAACTCATGACCAAATCACAAGTTTAGATGGAATTTTTGTTCTTCGGAAAGCAATCTCAAATTGTCCTGTTATAGAATAACAGCTTTAGGGATACGATTTATATGTGAAACTACACCATGAGTTTTGTCATTACTTATTTTTTTGAACTGATAAAATATTTATCATATAGAGTAAATTCCGTATATTGTGGCCACAGCAGGGTAAAATAATGTGGTCCAATTATGCAGTTCATTCCATTAGCAGTAGCATAAAGAGGGTGTATATTATTCAATTTTTGCTCATTTAGTACTAATAAGCTGCTGGCTGATCAACAAAGTGAGTTTTGTCATTTTGACAATTTCAATGTAAATTTTAAGAAAGTCAAATTTTAATTTAAAAAAAAATTAAGGTACCATGCCAATCTGGAGGAAATACTTACTTGGCAAAAATTGTATACTTGAGGTCCAAGTGTGGCTGCTTGGCATATGTGATGAAAAATTGAGACGCGTTTGTGTTTGGCCCGCTGTTAGCCATTGAAACACTCCCTCGGTTTGTATGCTAAAAGTGAACATTTTCAGATTAAGAATAAAAGTAATACTTGAAATATTACCTTACTTGCATAACATATTACAAAGAAAATATTTCAACATGCCCTATAAGAAAATATTTTGTTGTACGATATCTGATATACCTACATTCTGAATTATAACTTCGGAAAGCAATTTTAAAAATTTCCTGAACTCTTAAAATTAAATTTCTTTCTCACCTTCAAGTCTTCCCTTATTTCATCCTCAAATTTTCTTTTCCAAATGCTTGTACCTCCTTTACCAGTTCCTAAAAAGTGTTTAAACAACAATTGAGTATTTAGCTATGTAAATCACCGGTGAAAAACTTGCCACAAAACTGGGTTTTCATCATCAATAAAATATGCAATTCTAATTTTTCAAATTCTAGTAATGATGGTAATAACACAAACCAGTAGGGTCTCCAGTTTGAACCATGAATCCCTTGATGTTCCTGTGAAATAGGCAACCGTCATAATACGAAGAGGCACACAGAGCAAGGAAATTCTAAAGATACAAATGTCAGATTACATAAGTCCCAACTCATAATTAATCAAATAATTTCTAAGGTTTTACCTCGCATGTTCTGGGACATTGTTCGCAGAAAAGCTCAAGCTTGATATCACCCAAATCGGTATGTAATGTTACAGACTAAAATAAAAACAATTCACATTAAAAATCTGTTTCGTATTCTATTCTAAAGATTGATAATTAGCAATTGCAATCAAATTATTCCAATTAACCAATACGTATCAACATATATACTGTGGCTATTTTCTGGAAAATAACAAAATCGTTACTCTAAAAGTTGTTAACGTCTGTTGTATTCTAACACTTTTAAAACTGACTTTTAGAGTAGGTGAATAATCTCAATTAAAATGACGAAAATAAATTACTTTTAATTAGGGGCGGAATATAGCAGTTCGAGGTGCTTTCTGGTACGTGGGTCATCACCTTGTATCTGTAACACGTGCACTAATGTAATTATTCTTTGATAGTAACTTTGATACAAGGGTGAAATTAAAATTCAACATTAAGTGAAATGTCACATGTTATTTAACTTTGATAACAAACATTTTCTACCAGATCGTGTGACAGGCTCATACAATTAAGCACATTGCTCCTGCTATTAATCCAGAGTGCATGTAGGCCTTGACCTCGTTGTTGCTAGGCGCAACTTGTCCAGCTACACCCATATCTAGCCTCTTTAAAACTGAGGTCGACCATATGACCAACAACAGCAGCAGCAATATCAAATCAATGGTAAGCAGCACTCTTATTTTAAGCACGATTTCTAACAGTTCTGTAAATCCCTTATTTGCATATAGCAAGGTCGTATGCAGCCATAGCCTCTAACAAAATGACTCTTGTTTTCGCGCATTGTTTTGTTACAAATATATTGTGTTTGGAGATTATTCCCATACATGATCCACAGATAGACGTGATGCATATTCCACTTTCCTAGGCTGTTACAAAACCGAAAATCTTATGTACGATTACACTGAATGAGCAATTAAGCCCCATGAGTAATCCTAAAAAACTGAGAAAAGGCAACATAAAATTGCTAGATGACAATCACGCTCACCATGTTGTTGAATTCTAATGTTCGCTGCGTAAATTTCTAACCGATAAATCCCATGAACTCAACCTCAAAAGGGATGGAAAATTTCCGAAGAGCTTCTAAAAACAAAATCGAAGATCTATTGGCGCCATTTTAAAAAACAAACGAAAACGCCATACAAAAAAACGGCGCTTTAACCTTAAACCTAATGGCCACGTAGGAACGACCATAAAGCCTTGGAAATTAATAAAGGTAGCCCATAATTTGAAAAATCAATCACATATTAAGTGGCCTTCAAAAAGGACGTCATCAAGAGGGGGTGGAGGTCTGCTGGAATGTGGACACCAAATGGGGCGGGATTTTGGGAAAGCTGTTCGGGTCCATTCATAAAGGACATCTTCAAGAGGGGGTAGGGGGTCTGCAGGAATGTGGGCACTACGTGGGGGTGGGATTTTGTGAAAGCCTTTAAGGCACATCTAAAAGGACATC
>JAQGAE010002310.1:0-18373 GCA_034696685.1 Julus scandinavius | reverse complement strand
TTTGAAATTTTGAATAGCAGTCGGGAAAAAAGATTTGGGTCCTGTAGCGACTTAAAGAATTTTTAAAAAAATAATTGGGGGGGAGGAAGGGGGAATAAAATCGACGGGTTGTGACATCATTATGGATGGGGTGTAGTGAAATTTGTGACAGAGGGGAGGGGGGTGTTTAAAAAGAGGCAAAAAAGTGTGACATAATTTATGGATCACCCCTTAGTATAATTTATAAGAATTTCAACGCTCTTCATGCAAATTTTGAAAGTGTGAAATTTTGAGTGTATCTGCATGTTTAATTTGCAAAAAAATCTGGGGCAAATACGACTGTAATGACAGATGGTGAAGGTTTTTGTGGAGGGAAGGTTTTTACCGCTACAGTGCAACTTAGTGCCATCTAGTAGACTTAAACGCTAACTCATAATAGTCTGTAAAAAAAAAAAACGCGGGCTTTTTAAAAATATTAGTAAAATGTGGGTAGGTTTTTCGTGTTTTTTCTTATCAAGAGCTGGTTTGTTTGTTTGTTTGTTGATTTTCAACGTTGGCCTATTTATGAAACATGAGGGCTAAACACCATTCCAGGGGATGAGCCTTCAACACCTACCTGGGAATTTTGCCTACGAGGGGGGGAACTTCCACCCCCTCTCGAGGGGTCTTTAACGTGCAACAATCAGCACCGGACCTCGGTTCAAACTCTCATCTGAACGAGCCGCCACTTAAGGAATTACAAGTAATTTCTCCCATCCGTAAAAATTCCCACCGACCTCGGAACTGGGAGCGAACGGGGTCGAGAGGCAAGCACGTAACTCACTCAACCGCCGGCGTCGGCATCAAGAGCTGGTCCATTATCAAAAAATTGGAGAAATTCTTAAAAGTATTTTTAAAATCATAAAATCAGAGTAATTTTTAAGCAGAAATGACACTTCAGCTTCAGAACGAGTACAACAAACGTGACATACGTAAGATGAAAATACTTTATCAAAATGTCAAAGATTTGTACATGTAAAAACAGAAACACGTAATATTATATATAAGTTTTAGTTTCATTCATGGAATAAAACCAACTTCTCTACAGCCCCAACGATAACATTACACGGGCATTTAAAATGGTGTATCTAGCTAGCGTTGATGCAACGAGAGTAATAAAAACAAACCTCTAACTTTAATAAATTAAATTCCTCGTTTATCTTCCTTGGCATTTTCCAGTTTTGGTTCTTCCGCTGGTTCGAACTGATCCGCCGGGAGGATTTGAGACACTTCTTTCCAGCAAACGTCCCAAAACGTCTTCAGCCGATTGTCCGAGTTGGCGCAAAACGCTCGGAAATCGTTCAACACTTTGGTCATGAATTGCTCGTCTCCCGTCGGCGAAGTCTTCCAACGCTTGCTCAGCATGTGATTCCACGACCACATGAATCCAATCTATACATACATCATACATTTATGAAATTTATTATTGGTAATAGGGAAGGGTATATTTCGTATATATTTACCCTCGATTCATCGGTATCCAAGAAAAGCGACTTTTTCCCGAACCTGCCGGTGACGTGCCGTGTGATATATTCCTCGTGAGGACTCGAAATAATGTTAGCTTCCAGTAAGTTCTGCATTATACAATATTTTTTCAAAATTGTGACATTACAAGCACAAAACTTTAAATATGGAAGTTTTCGGCACATTACCCACCGCCTGCTTAGCCTTGTTTTTATCCTTCAGCAACTTGCGACTGAGAACCTGCTGCAACTTGGTGATGATCATAAGAAACATGTTGCCGGTGGTGTGCACGAACTGCGGCTGCTGCTGGTGTTGCCGGTGGTTTTGCGTGGCGTACTTGGGCGTGTATCTGGCGAACAGGTTGTACTGGGATGGGAGGAAGCCGAACTGTTGCGCGATGGCTTCTTGAAAGAGGAACATGCGGTATTCTTGGGTATCCTCGGGAAATACTGAAAACAAACCAAATCTCGATCGGACATTTGGAAAAAAAAAAAAATACGGATGCATCTACAGAACTTCGCGCTAGGCATCCTTACCGCCAAAGGGATGGGTTTGATCATCCGTCAAACAATGCGTGGCCAAAGGGATAAAAATGGGCCCACGCAGGGGATCGGACTGCTCGGAGAAGGGTAAAGCGAAGGGATCGCTTGGGACGGGAACCAGCAGGAAGCCATACGAGGAGGCTCTTCTGGCCCAATTCTGATGCACCTGAGGAGAGAATTGAAAGATGATTTTGTAGACGATTAAAATTACCATTTGTAGTATAAACTAAAGCCTAACAACGCGGCTCACCAATTCAGTGACGATGCTTCCAGTGGCCACCATCCATTTAAGGACCAGCTCGAAAGCGGCGTGAGGAGAGTAAATGGCATGGTACTGGACATGACCCCATTCGTCACGGTTGCTCTTGGTATTCGACATGATTTCCAAATTGCTGCTCTTGTAAATTGGAGCTGGAAGTAGTGAAGAGATAGTTACCAAGGAATGATGGGAAGATTCAATGCTCAAGAACTTCATATCGAGAAGGGATTTTCAACATTTTATACTGTTGTCCTCATCGAATTGTCCGATGTCCGGCCAAGGAACTTCGGGCTGAAGAAAAATTGGACCGGGACCGGCATATCTCGATGCATTTACTTGAAAAGACGGTTCGATCCAATACTTTTGAAACATTTCGATATCGCCGAGGAAAGGAAACGAATAACCATCTGTAAAACAAGTTAACTAAATTTAAACCCTTGGCTTCAAACACACGATGGCAATCGAGGCAATTTAAGCCGGATGACAAGTGTTTACTGTAGGATGACCGTGGATGACACGTAAAAGATTTGGAAAGTTCTGTTTTACCTGTGCTAAACTCCTTATCGGTAGGAGAAATGCGGAAAACGTAAAAGCCGTAGATGAAGGGATGGCTCGGGTTGCCGGAACAATGGCAAATAAAATCCTTCTCTCTTAGTTCCTACAAATAAACGCCAGCGTTAAGTTACGAGCGTGTTTTCTACTTGCAAACAAACGCAAATCGCTTTACTGACTTCGAGCAGTCTAATGGCTTTCTCGGCGGTTTCGCTTCCATCGATGTGGCTCATAACCCAGCTCGTGGCTTCGGAACTTATAAAACTCATGTTGGGCAATCCGGGAGTATTATTCAAAAAGCTCAGGCCATCCCTACCAGACATAATTTCATTTTATAAGTGAGCGAGTAAGAATATCTGCAAAAGACATATTGACCGAGAAATACTGGACGTACTGAGGATGCTTCATTGCTTCAATAATTTCCTGATGAGAGGAGCTCAACGTCAGCCGCCGAGGAGTGGATGATGGTGAAATGCTACGTGGAATAATATACGAAATGTGATTAGTGGAAACGATACTTGAAACAACGGTACTTTAAACAATTTGCCAGATGCTGACCTTTCCTCGGAGCCATCCTTGGTGCTACCGCTCAAACTGTCAGTGCCCGTGTCGAGGGACAAACTGGACGAACTTATCTGAAATAATTCATCCTTATATTTATTTCTGATAGTCACAGCTAACTACATCTTGGCGCTATAACCGAAAAACTTGCTCAATCGTTACCGTTTTGGTATCGCCAATATCCGACAATAAGGTCGATTGATTTCCTCTTCCACCGTTGCCACTCTCCGACCGCATTCGCTCCAGCGCCTTCGAAGTAGTTCGAGCACGGGGTCGATCACTAATGCGACTGCTATCCACGCGGTCTCTGAAGGCCCCAGAAATGCCGTGAGAAGGAGCAATTGCCACGAAAGCAGGCTGCGCCGTTTGACTACCCCTTCTGGCCGATGCTTGCCTGCCGCTCAGCGTCCCGGAACGTTCCTGCAAGTCACAAATTTGTAGTATCGCCACTCGGATTACTCGGATCACATGCAGCCTTCAGCCATTTCTATAAAAACAGCAAGAACACACCCTAGGTTTTCTCGCCGAAACTGGCTTTCGTATCTTATTGAGAACTTCTAAAAATTTGACAAAATCTTCTGCCAGCTGGACCTCCTCTTCGCTCGTGAGTTCTCCGTACACGTTGCAGTGAGGTGACCCCTCTTGGATGCGCTTGGTCCCCTGGCTCAGTACCGGCAACAAAAACATGCGGAACCGCATATATTTCATTAATTTGTCGATAACGAAATCGCTCTCGCCATGCGTGCAAATGTAGTGATCCAGGTAGTTCCAATTAAAGTCCTCCAGTTTTTCGGTGGTGAATTCGACGGACGAAACTTCGTAGATCTCGCTGTATATCGCTTTGAAACGATAGCGGTATCGTAGCTTGATGCTCGGGTAAGGGTGCCTGGTAAAGAAACAAAGAACTAACTGGATGACCTGGAGAAAATTGATTTTCCAGTATGTGTAATTTTTATCGGGGGGAACTTTAAAAGTACAGATGAAGGGTGTTAAAAGACGGTTTTAATACCTCGGCTTCAGACAGGTGGCATTAATGGTGCTACCGGTCAGCCTGAGTTTGTGAAAAATACGACCAATGCTCAACGCATATTCTTGCTTGACTTCCTCGATTCTAGAACTTGTTTTCTTTAAAAATCCTTGATGCGTACTCGACACCGTGGGAGTGTGGGAGCTACGAGTCATCCCAATCTTGGTGTCACGAGGGTTAACAATGAGTTGAAATCCCTGCACGAAAAAAGAGGGTGTGTGGTGAGAAAAAACACACTTGACGTTGTTAACATTTCTGTAAAAATCAATAGCATTCTCACTTGTTGCAAACGCTGGCAAACCAGCTCGTGAAAGACTTCTTCGGTGGTGAGGGGCTTGTAGCGCTGATGATCGCTGTCGCCGCTCATATAATCCGGAAGCAGGTCGTAATCGGTTACGACAAAGTCGTTTTGCTGACTACGCTTGTCCGGGAAGTAGTCTGTGGTCAACGGAAGGCAAGCCGGAAAGGTCAAGGACTTCCAATCGACGCCTAAGAAAAACCGCTTGCATAAATATGTGATCTTTTGATCCTGATCAGCGATTTATGGTGTGGAATCTAGTCGTACGACTTTCTCTAATCAAAGACTCGTAAGACGTATATGTGCTTTACCAGTTGTCAAAGCTGGTGTCCATTCCTGTTCCCCAGTTGCACCCCAAAGGAGAGTCAGGCTTTTCTCTGTGGGCAGAGCCTCGTTGACGTGAGACGAGTTGCGACAAGAAGTGCCCTTGGATAATGAGCCAACTGAAAGTGAAATACAGACCGAACGCTCGAGAAATGCTCGCCACCTTGTCAATGAAGATAAGGAAGGAAGGATTTTGTTAGATACCATCTGAAGCATGCATGCTGATAAACGACGTTTTCCTCCTCCGTGCATCGGCTGCCAGTTGCCCGGCTTGGAGTACCTCTTGGGTGGTCTTGCGCGCGTTCTCGAGCACTTCCGAGCTGCTGGTGCTTTGCGGGACGGCCTGGTAGTGATGCTGCTGCATAAAAATGCCGGTGGGTCCTGCGCGAGTTTAAATAAAAGAAAAAGGTCAAGAAGGACAATCGTATAGAGTGGCTCCTAACACGAGGAATCACAACTTAACTAGCGGGAATACGTGGGTCCAGCGGCGGCGGTTGGAAGTGAGTTTTATGGTCACGTGCGATGGGTCGAAGGGGTTGATGAGCGCCCTGCCCGGCCGGACAGTCGATACTCGGTGATGATTGGAGTACGGAGAACCGGCGCTGCCGACGATGGCTCGTAGAGGCGAAGGCATTTCTTCGTCGAAGGAATTCGGACCGTCTTGAGGTGTTATTCTTCCTATCGAACGGACGAATTTAAGGCTCGGTTCGGTGGATTAAAAACGGTTAAGCGGATTTTTCGACTCACTGTCCGGGCTGAGAACGCCGAAGGAAGAGGAGAGCGGGGAATATTCGGCAGACATTTGCGGGATGCTGATGGCTGCCGACTTGGACAGGAGCTTTGTCGCATCAGACTGCAAGAGTGTGATATCGGATTCCGAAAATTTTCGGCAAGCGGGCAAGGTGCATGGCTGGTTGACCGCAGTGATGCTTTCAGACTTTTTGTGGTTCAGCGCACGTTGCAGGCTATTGGAATGCCTATAATGAAGCAATCGGTTAAGGGATTTTGGATTGGTCCAGTACAGTTTTTTGTATTATAATTCGACGACTCGGATAAGATGGACACTCGAGATGTTCTATTGTAATCAAAACTTACCTTCCAAAATTGCCACCAACCGTAGCGTGCTTAAAAACCTGGGCATCGTGTTCATCGTAATCCATCATAGGCACAAAATCGCTATGAGCCGATTTTTCTCTCGGCTGAATCAAATCTGAAATGAAAAGCGGAAATGAGATCACGTTCCCCAAGCGAGATTTCAAGTGGTTTAATTGTGGAATGACATATACTAACCACTGCTTTTGTTTTTCTCCTTGGGAGGCTTACTCTGCTAAAGCAACAAATTGAATTGATTAGTTCCGTTAATTAACCGCCAAGGCACCCGGTTCGGTGAATTTCAGTTATCAAAATCGACCGAGTAAAAATCTCGATGACACGCACCTTACGAGGCGGCAATTTTGTCCTCGGAAAGAAAATCGAATAACTGGTTTGCTTGCTTGTCGAATAAAAGCTGTGAACAAACATCAGAGAGTCGTGTTAGCATCGATTTATTTTAACATTTATGCCACCGAATATTTCTGCGAAACAAAGAAACAAAACAAACGAAGAAGAAAACACAAAACATAATAAGAAAAATTTTCCATGGAAACCCAGTGCTGTTACAATAGTCTACAAAAATGTGCTTTTCTCGTTAAACACCCAACTTCTACCCCAAACATAAAAAAAAAACGAGTAACAGAAACGAGGGCAAGTCAGTATGAACAATGCACTTATACGAACCCATGAATTGGATTGACCCAACGACTGAGGGTTGTCAAAACGAACACAGAAAGCAACAAATGGATAAAAAAGAAAGACAGCAAGATATTGTTTCGTGAGTTTGGGTTTCGTCGGTTAAACAACAGATCAAGTTAGGTGTTACAGCACCGAGCAAAAGATGAGAACAAACTTGGGCTTACCTCAAGTTGATCCAATGAGGCATACTGTAGTCGTCCACGGAACCAAAGGAACATTTGCTATGAAACTGAATGTTTTTGAAATAAGCACAAGTTGACGAGTACGCTACCGTGTAAATACAGTGGACTCCGCTTAACACAATCGCGTATAATCTTATCTTTCGGTTTTGGAATCGCCGAGTCCCGTACGCTGAAGTTTTATACGACTTGATCTCGGTGGCAGAGTCCACTGAATTATATTTATGCATTTCGGTAAACTCATCTTACCTTAAATAAAGGCACTGCATGCAATGGCTGCTCTCCGAGGCAAACCAAATCACTTCCGACACCTAACGACAGAAAGAAAATTCAAGTTGCCAAAGATAAACTAAATATAATTGCTCAAGCGAGGAATCCAGAAATTATCAAAGTGGCGGCAAATGCCGACTTGTGGATGTCAAGCGAAAAACTGACCATTGTCTATTATCCGCTGCTTCGTTATGTTGGTCAGTTCCCTGTCTACTTCAAAAACGCCGACGCCTGGTGTGATGACAACGGACAAATGGCCGGTTCGGTCAAAGCTTCTGTCCAAATAGTGTTTTTCAAACACTAAAAAGCAGATCAGAGCGAATAATCCATGAATTTTGTTAAATTTGAAACTCTATTGACAAATACAAAAGATTGTAGAGTACCGTTGAGGGACATGTTGAGCACTTCTAAAAAATTGCCCTGCGATGCCGTTGAATTCATGGCGCGAGGAATAGTCACGCCCTCCCGATCGTGAAACTTGAGAACCGAATCGCAGTAATTGTTGAAGAGCATTTTCAGGTGTACCAAAATGACGGACCAGTCGTCGTAACGCTCGTTTTGCACGACGACTCTGTAACGCAAGAACTTTGACATGACTCGATGGTCAAAAAAGCCGATGAGTCTTCGCAATCCAAGAATTCAAAAGCCTCATACCTGTAAAAGTCTTCGTAGAACCGGTTTTTATGATCCCTTTGCAAGCATTCGCGCATGTATTCCGGAAACTCTTCAATGCTTTGGGCATCGTAAAACGTGCGTGAAAATAAGACTATCGTAACCTCGTGACTGCAGGCATTTTCCTTGATAATAGAATAAACAATACGCCGAACATTTGACCGGGGCGTTCCGGGCAAGCACAAAGGCCAAAATGTACGAGGACCGATAAATCAAACATACCTTCCACTTGGTAAAAAGATCCGAGAAAAACCCGTTAATCGCTTTCTCAAAATACAAGTCGCCGTTGATGTCCACGTCCCACATTTCGGAAGACATCTGAATGAAAAGATAGACGAGACTCGTAGACGACCTAAACACAACCTGTCGTAAAAACTCCAGTTAAAAACCATAAATTTTGTGATAACCAAACAAGTCGGCAAATCGTACTTTGGTATTTTCGTTGATGGCAC
Organism: Julus scandinavius; assembly: GCA_034696685.1. NCBI lineage: Eukaryota > Metazoa > Arthropoda > Diplopoda > Julida > Julidae > Julus > Julus scandinavius. Next base: position 9,964 of record JAQGAE010002310.1, on the reverse strand, counting down.
CGCAGGCCACCCTCTCTCCTTGCGACCACATCTCGTAGACTTGGCATCTGCGGAATTAACAAACCGCTATAACACGCGGATAACATTATATAATACGGAACAATTCGAAGACGCACCTTATGCCGCAGAATTCCATTTTCTTGTTTAGATGCACGCATGTGTTATCCTTTAAAAATAAGGGCAGTTTTTTGTTACCAATAATATAAGCCAAGTAACAATTTTACAATTTTACAAATACAAAAACGCTGACTATATTTATCGTTAGCCTCCACATGTCGCCACGCTCCAAGTATTGGTCCTTAAACGTCAGTTCCATCGAATCCAAAGCTACGTGCTGAAGAAATGAAAAAAATTCTTTGAAATTGCACGTCTAGAACGTTCCACGTGACCAGTGGTCGCGCAGACATACCTCGGGGTTAACAATGCTGACGAAGACGTCGGAAAAAGTCCGCAACTGAAACAATGAGGCAATTTCTTGAGCCACGCTGATGGTATCTGTGAGAGAAAATAGAAAAGGTAAAGACTACATGAACGACTCATTTTATAGGTTAATCTGTGAAAAGGGCCCTTTTGGGTGCCCTCGAGCCTTCACGAGGCCCCGTATAAGTTCAATGCGGGGGAATCTCCAGCGCGGAAATCTCGGCCACCGTTACGTATCGAGTCCGAAGCACTTCGATCTTTGAAGCGACGCTGTCACGTGTCGTATGAAATAATTTTGAAAGACCCATTTTATAGGCTAATCTGTGAAAAGGGCCCTTTTGGGAGCCCTCGAGCCTTCACAAGGCCACGTACAAGTTCAATGCGGGGAATCTCCTGTGCGGAAACCACGGCCACTGTTACGTATCGAGCCCGTAGCACTCCGGTCTTCGATGCGACGCGGCTAGGTTGTGACGTTGTCACGTGTCGTATGAAATAATTTTGAATGACCCATTTTATAGGTTAATCTGTGAAAAGGGCCCTTTTGGGTGCCCTCGAGCCTTCACGAGGCCCTGTCAAGTTCAATGCGGGGAATCTCCAGCGCGGAAACCTCGGCCACCGTTACGTATAGAGTGCGTATCACTCCGGTCTTCGATGTGACTATGTCACGTTACGCCGATACAGAATGCTGCACAAACATGATACGCAACGAAGTTATGTCACAATAGGCCCTACTCTGGACCCAACAGTTTCAAAGTGCCCAATACCAGCTTCTTAATACGATATAACCAATATCGAATCAAGTTGGGTCCAAAATGCATTTATGAATAAGCTGAGATTGACCTGAGAGTGACCTGACTTTTGAACCCAGGACCTTTAAACACATCAACATTTTACTGAGCCTAAAGGGCACTTAAAATGTGAATTTTTCGCCTACTGACCCATCAAAACGGCCACTCAACATATTATATATGAGATATGTGTCTTTGAGACAACAAAAAAAACGACTAGAAAACTCGTGTGTACGGCATAAAATATGGTTTAACGGCGAGAAAACTTCCTAAATAACTCTCAGCTCTCTTTGGGGCATGCAATCAACTCTAGATCTCCACCTTTTTGCTGAAAATCCTCCCTGAGAGACGTCACTTGAAGCAGCAGGCGGCTAAATTTCTCCTCGTGTTGATATAGCTCTAGAATATCTCTAACTTTGACTTCAGGGAAATCTTTTGGGTTCATAATGAGATCCTCCCCTACATGCGAGTAAACAAAACATGAAATAAGTCGATTACACGTCCGTAATACATGAAATAGAGAATCTAAACTCACCGCTGAAGTCCTTGGTGTGAACTATTAGTTTGTACGTCTTCATTTTCAATTTTTTAAATCGGATTCTTTAGACTCTTTAGTAGTGTTCATCGCATGCTTAACGTTTATCAGCTGAGAGATCCTGAAATTTTTTATTCATGGAACTACGAGAATAGAGTAGAAGCGTCATTACGCCGGCTGATAGAACAATTAAGCAAGCCGAAGAATGGCACGCGAGTTCTTATTAGTCGTATTTGAAACCCATAATTAAAAAGGCGAATAGCATTACACCATTTTTGGAACTCCGCGAAATACAAATTTGGGAATAGGGCTGGGAATGGAACCCAGCTAATCCAAATTGTAAAATAGGTAGGCAAAAACTTTAAATTGCGGTTTTCAAAGAGGAAATCAAATTCGGGAATGGTTGACCCAAACCGGGAATCGAACCCACATTTGCAAAAGTTACTCACAGTTGAGTGAGGGAGGTTTGGGTGGGGGTGAGAATTGTTTGGGGTGACGTGATTGATCAGCAAGGCCCTCATATTGTTGTTTTTCACTTTAAAATAGTAGATTTTTTTTAAATTTAATAAACAAGTTTGAAAAATGTCCGTTATTTTGCACACGCTGCAAACAGGTGGTAGCATGAAATAGGCAAGTTGTGAGTTCAAAAATTCAAATAATAATTTAATTTTTTTTTTAAATCTACTATTTTAAAGTGAAAAACGGAATCGAATGTCCTTACTGATTTATCAAGCTATTTTAAACAATTTTTATTTTTATTTAACCTCTTTTTGTTTGGCTGTGATTGTCGTTGCAAATTTACCCATTGAAAGGGATAGGGTTTCAATCCCCCTTAATGCTGAAACACTGCGTTTTTACCTTAGAAAATTTACGTTTTAACCTTAAAAAATCTGCGTTTTTACGTTTGAAAATGTATGTTTTCAACTTAAAAAAAAAACCGATTCGGTTTGGAATTTGTACAATTTCTTGGATTTCGGGGGGAAGGGGAGCCTGCAAGGCCGTATACATGGGGGAAAGGGGGGTTATTGGGGATAGATTCCCCCCCGAAATCCAATAATTTTACAAATTTCAACCAGAATCCGCCAATTTTTAACCTGAATCAGCCTTGATTTAAAGAAAAATCAAGTTGAAAACGATGATTTGAATGTAAAATTTGTTATTGTACATTTAACTACAATTTATTATAATTGTTATAGATAATTAAATAATACGCCTTTAAAACATTCATTAAAGACTTGAAGTTGTTGCAAGTTCTAACTGAATAGCACTATAAAGTTATTTTGTTATACTATAATTTACTATTATTTTGTTATTTACATTTCAAGTTTCATTATATATTTTCTATAATAACAATTTACAGTACTGCACTGAATATGATAATTAATATAATGTTCAGTGGCAGCTCTTAGAAAAAATTAGTAGGGGTGCTACAGAGATCTGTTAAATATATGAAAAAATAAATTAATACAGATCTGTTATTTGCGTAAAATGAATTCGTGTGATTTTTTTATTAAGGGTAATTTCAATAATTAAATTACAGCAATTGTATTTATGATTATGTTTTTTATATTTCATAGATCACATAGATCCCGTTGAAGATGTTTTGTCCACCACCTGCACTGTGCATAAAGTAATTTAATATAGGTAATATTAATTTAGCCAAATACTTTCTACATGAATATTTCCTTCAAACTTGTCTTACAATATTGGTTGGATTACTTGAGCCTAATGACTTTCATTTTTACTCCTTTAGGCCCATAGGATGATGTGGCAGTCCCCAACCTCATATATAAAAAGATGACTTGTGCATCTTATTATTCCAACATTGCCATGGCTATCGGAATACAAGGGTTGATTCCGTTAGCGGCCAAAGGGAGGGGGAGTCTGATGACCACGAACTTAAGATTTCCGGATTGTTGGATTCGGAAAGCCTCCAGGTCAAACGCAACCTCTGAGTTCGGTTTATCTGGGCGATGAGGAGTAACCAGGGATGGCCCAGTCTTTCGTGGTCTCTTTCACCCCTAGCGTACCCGTCAGTATACTGATGTGCCATGACGACACCCCTTCACCATCAAGCGTGAAGGGGAACCGTGTCGTTCTATTGTGGCTGGCTGGTACCCAGATTTCTACTGATCCAGAGATGGGTAGTGGAGTTTGGACCCAGTGGCTACCCTCCGATGTTGAAATAATGGGGGATTGCGCATCGAAGACATCGAGTTGCGATACGCTCATCCTTAAATGGTAATTGGTTTGTCTTTCTATCCAATATATTCATAATTGGTCAATGTGATTTCCAATCTATTCTATGTTAAATATGACCTATGGTCAAGCATCAAAATCTTTAAGGATTTCTGTTTGAAGAGGGATTAAAACCCTATCCTTTTCAATGGGTAAATTTGCAACGACACTCACAGCCAAACAAAAAGAGATTAAATAAAAATAAAAATTGTTTAACATAGCTTGATAAATCAGCAAGGTCATTCGCTTGTCGTTTTTCACTTTAAAATAGTAGATGTTTTTAAAATTAATAAACAAGTTTGAAAAATGTCCGTTATTCTGCACACGCTGCCAGCAGGTGGCAGCATGAGATAGGCAAGTTGCGAGTGCTAAAATTCAAATAATAATTTAAATTAAAAAAAATTTACTATATTAAAGTGAAAAACGACCTTGCTGATTTATCAAGCTATTTTAAACAGTTTTTATTTTTAGTTGATCTCATTTTGTTTGGCTGTGAGTGTAGTTGCAAATTTACCCATTGAAAGGGATAGGGTTGTAATCCCCCTTAAAAAAATGAACCCCACACCATTCCCGCTGTCGTGTGCATAACTTCTGGTGTCGCCTTCTAGGCACATGGTGAGATGTCTTAAGTAAAAATGTGGTATATAACAAAAAGTTACAATATTAATTCTAAAAATCTAGTTTTTTTTTGCTTTTTGGGGAGACGATCGACATTCGTTATTGATGTACGTGATTATATTGTTATGCTTTATTAAAGTTATTTTCTTTACTTCCATAGATGATGACACCGTTCTACAGACGAACATTCCACTCTTCTAAGGCAACGAAAGTAACCTTTGGGCGGTTGAACCCTTCGGCAAGCATTGGTGTGTCAGCTTGGGTACGGCGCTGGGCGTATGGCGTTCTCCTTATGAGGGCGCCATGGTAGGTGGACTACCGCTGAAGGTCAGCTACCGTGCTGACCCTCGGTCGAACCACGTGCGTCATTAGGACACGGTTGGTCTCGTGTTCAGCGTGATCGCGGCTCGGGGGGCACCCTGGTGTCGGCTGTAGCGGTCAACCAAACTCTGGATGCTTCGTTGACCTGTTCATCGGAATGTTTCGCCGAAGACATCTTAAATAGTACGTACAAAAGCGACGAAAATTTCCCAAGGGAGCCCAGTAATAAACATCTGTTCACTTAGAAGGGTCAACATTTTCTTTGACAGTTTATCAAGGGGTATCATATGTTAAATAGTAATTAAATGAAAACATACTTTCGGAAAAATCATTTAGTTATTTCTTTTTCAACCGAAACTTTAAAAAAAAATATCTAACATTTTCCCGGGTGAGGTCCTTATTCGTTGTTCGTGATTGTCTTGTTAAGTGTCATTTTTGTAAGCCAGTGGTTCGCCCCTTAAACAGAGCCCGTTAACGACAGTATTGATAGAGTGGTCTGTAGTCATGATCACAGCCGTCTCCACCGGCTTAGCTAATTTTCTATTTCAAAAGTTCAATTGGAACATCTCCAGGCTCTGTCAGGGTATTCTTCCTTTTCAGCATCCCAAACCAAGCCGACTGAAGGACGCCAGCCAAAGTGCCACTACCGTGGTTTTGTTTTGTAAATTTCTGCAAAATCAAATCACATTTTTTACCATTTCAAATCGCTTGTATTGCTAACATGTACTTTTTTCATCTTTACGAGTTTGCAGCGGATTCTTGAACTCCCTAATCCCCATTTTTTCTGCCCAAATTTAACTTTCTCAAATACACTCGCGCGTGTCATTGCACAGAGGCACGCACCAAACATGTCACATTTTTTTGGTTAGGAACATACAACAGTACATACAACATGTACACGATCCCTCGAACATCATGGGCCCCATTTCCGGTGCTCCAAGGTTGTGCTACATGGCAGCCTTCCTCCCGCGCCCACATATGACCTCTGACCAGCCACCGCCGGCGGTCAAGTACATCAGCGGAGCGCTAAAGGGCCGGGGGGAGCCTTGTCATCGGGTGGGGACATCCCATGAGAACCGCGTTACACTCGCGACACGTTGGCAGCTACTCCTAGAGGCTGCCAACTTAGCTGATAGGTGGGGATCTTCGTGCTTGCGCAGTGTTTAGGGTTTAAAAGCCAGGTAGCTGAGTGTTTAATCTGTTGTTGTTGTTGTTGTTATTGTTTGCAGGACTCCTCCCCTTCCTTAGAATCACTGGCTTTAAGTGGAATTTGTTGTCGTTGACTATGTTGTGTTTTGAAGTGTTTGTTGCATTATGTACACAAAGTGATGAACTTTTGCGCTGCGTTAAGTATTTTAACTTAAGTACGACTTTAAAGCTTAAGTCGTGCTTTTCCTCCTTGTACTGCCTTTGTTAACGGAATGTGCACAGCTGAATTTGGCTGTATGCAGTTTTTAAGATGCTCTTAAGGGGTTAGTGGAGAGCCCCTAAAGTGCTTAAGTAAGGATTAAGATTCAAGAGTTGAATATTTAATTTACAGATGGTTTTGTAGGGTGTTGGAATTGAATATTGGTTATTTGTTTTTAAAATCAGTTTTCACTACATTTATTCAAGTACGTAATTATGAATTAAATTCGAGAAGATTCACACGTTCCCGATCGAAAACAAAAGTGTGGAAATATTCGGCTTACTGTGTATACACAGTAGTTAATTTAATGTGTCTAATTAATGAACGATGTAAACTGGAACCAGTGTATTGAGGGGAAATCAATTAATTAATCTATTAATAAGTTGATTAACGTGTCACGAACACACGGTTTCTGATTGCACAATCATCTGAACTATATAATTTTTTTTTAAATCTTTTTTCATTAACTGGGGGATGGCTAAAGAGTTATTTAAGTAAATAAAAGAATAGATAAAATTAGAAAAAAATTAAAGAAAAAAGACTCGTTATAAATGTTATCGATGATACCCAATGATCGGGGGTTCCCAAAAGGATGGATTCCACCGGGAACGGAGCGACACTAGGTAACTCCGCGTTGATGTTTAGCCCTCGTGTTGCAGAAATAGGCCACCGTTAAAAATTAAAACAAAAAGCTTAGAGGCCCAAAGACTACTAAGGTCATAGAGGGCTTAAACATGTCAGGTTTATATAACCATAACCAGTATAAGCACAAAAGAGGAGGTGGAATAGGAAAGGATGAGGATAAGTAAGGAGGGTGTAAAGAGAATGATTAGTATAATAAAAGAGGGGCTAAACAAATGTGAGGTCTGGACATGGGAATCAGGTCGGTTGATCTCTAATCGCTGCAATATCTCCCTTAAAACTTTAAAAGCACTAAACTAGCCATCGCGGTCAGTATTCCAAACATAACTTTCACCAAAATAAAACATCGAATCAAAAGTTTGATTAAAAAAAAAAAATTGTGACGCATTTATTCGCTTATTTGCAACTATTTACAGATTGACCAAACTTGATTTTCTGTCCACTTTCTAAGTTGAATTTAAAATGGGGTGGAGCCTCAAAGACTAGAACAATTGTAGATCCCAAATTAAATTCCCCAAAGAAATCTCCTTTTTTAATTTCAATCCCTTTACCGTTAGACTGTTGCATTAAGTTATAATCGTGATGCGTGCCTTTCTTCCATCCTTTCACGTTTGTCGTCAAATCCTACAAAATGACAATTATTTAGTGAACTTTAGCGAAGGCTTAACGGCTAAACTGTATGAAACAAACCAAAAAAACACGAACCTTATCACATTTTACTTTAATGGATCCGACATTAGTGGCACCGACTGCGGTCATGGAGAAAAATCCGTGTTTCCACTTCCCCACGTAAACGGCTCTTTCGTTCAGGTTAAAAAGTCCGGCGATCCAAGAAGCGATGCCCGGATTCACGCTGAACAGCTCTCCGGAAAAATGTCTTCGGAACTGAAGTTCCCAGTCGACCGCCGAGTGAAAACAATGGTAGTCTCCGGGTGCCAAGTAGATGATACAGTGGTACAAATTGTTGGCTTTATTGTGCAGTAAACTAGTTTGATAGATGTCATTCGGTACCTAGATATTGGTATTGTTTTTGTCAATTCCGCCGATACGATAATTTTCATGTTCGGATCAAAGATGGGAACTTACCGGAGAACTGGTGGGATGACGGTCCCACGTGTTCGGCCCTAAAAACGTCTGCAGAGAGTACGACACCCCTTTCACCTGCTCCATGTGATCATTGGCGACCTGGCCGAAGTGCATCACCCTGCCGTCCGACGGACTGACCTAGGAACGCATTCGATATAACTTTTGACATGATCGCAACAATTTTTCGTTTACAAAAGACGCTTCCGCCGACATACCACGCAATCGCTGTGGTCAACGGGGCGCACGTCAGCCTTGATGGACCTCCTGAAGAACTCCCCGAGGTTTCTGTACTGATTCACGTCCTCTTCGACCGCCTCTGACAAATCGCAGCCGAAGCTCTTGATGTACCATTCGATGACCGGTTTCCTGGCCCACACGGGCAACTCGAGGTTGTTGACCCAGCCCCACAGTCGAGACATAGTTTTCAGGGGCAGCATGCGGTAGCAAGTTATCTCGAAATCGGATGCCAACACCAGGCCGGGATATTCGCTGCTTTTCTGGCTCTCCCGTCGTCTGACATGTTTGAACTGCTGGTAGGCAATGAGGGTGAAGCCCAAAGACAGTGGGATGGGAGTCCATTTCAAGGACCGTAGGAAGCGAACAAGCGGAAAGCGACCCACGCGCTGCCACCGAGACTGCTGCGTGGATTCTAGAAAAAAAAATTGCAAGATCGTTGTCAAGGATACTAGCCAAGAATCGTGCGAGTGTTTTTCCTTAAAAATCCCTCCAGCCGAGTAAAAATCTAAAGCAAATCTAACAAAAATATGAATGACATACCCTTAGCATTTATCCCCTTTTTCCTCCCACCTCTCAACAAAATCCAAGGGGCACGCACAGAAACTTTCATGCTGTCAAAATGTGGCAGCCCGCCAGCGAATGAGAATCGAAAGAGTGATAAAACATGTCGCGTGGCTATTTATGCTCGCAGATGACAAGGTTTTGATTACGTGTCCACAGCCAACCTCTGACTTCTATCGGACTTTGACCGATGGCTCGGAAAATTTGTGATACAGCAATGTCACTGGCCGAACCGGTGGGCCCATAAAATGACTCGGACGTAATTTTAAAAAATGGCATGATGGCAACAAACATAGGGTCAAGGTCCCGATTACCGCGTATTGTGCAGTTCGCTAATTTTAGAAATGCGAGAAATCAAATTCTAGTATCGGTTTCGGGATGTTATGATAGTGAAAACCGCAACTGTCAACGGCCTTGAAACGCCGATGAATTCTGATATCACTTCAAGGGCAGTTTAAATTCTTAGAAACCGGATGTGTTGTCATTTCTTCAGACATTAGTGTTCAGTAGAAATGGCCTAAAATTTGGGATAGGGCACCTGGAGATCTTAAGTGTATAGTCGAAGAAAGCTCACCGCTGTGGCATTTTCGGACGCAAGTCACAAAGTGGTAAATGCGATGCGATGACACTTGTTGTCCGCAGATGCTCCGCCACGGCAAACAGCGTCGGTAGTTCTTCGCTTGTCTGTCGGCTTCATTGGGAAGACCGTAGCAGTGATTCATACCTGCAAGAAATTCATCTTAAAATGGTTGAAGCACAAAAAAACTATGTACCGTAAATGTAGATACTTTGGGAAAGTGGGCGTGGAGTTAAGACTTATGCAATGTCCGTACTCCGTAATGGGCCACTCAAGGATATGGTAAAAAACCTCGTGCGGTAAATCGCTGCCGCTAGTTGCACCAGCCACTACTTATACGCTTACTGTCCCGGAGGTTCGCAACGTAACCCACTCGACCAGGAAGCGAAACCCGCATCTTAGGCTCGAGAAGCAAGCACGAAACCCACTCGACCGGGGAGCGAACCCCGCATCTTAGGCTCGAAAGGCAAGCACGTAACCCACTCGACCGGGAAGCGAACCCCGCATCTTAGGCTCAAGAAGCAAGCACGTAA
>JAQGAE010002309.1:0-18379 GCA_034696685.1 Julus scandinavius | reverse complement strand
TTGTGGAGCGTCCACACTGTAAATTTCAAAAACATGTTTTCGAAAACTCTGCTTTTGCTTTTGGTGCGGTGAAGTCGCACCTTAAGACATGTTAACTTGCATGCCTCTTATACCAACAATATGCTCCAAAAATTTCCCCTTTAAGAGATTGTATGAAGAATAAATTACGTTTTAGTGGTTAAAATGCATAATCAACTACCTAATCCATTTTTTTCAAAACGAAAAATTGAACGTGAATGCTTATAATACAGGTTATAATAACACTGAATTTAATTAATTTTGGTTTACACTCTTAATAAATTATATACATTTCACTTCAATTAAAAATGTATTCTCAACTCCAACAATGTATAACTAATCCTCTGTAATCCCTACCGTATTATCGGTATGCATAATTTTTAAGTTTTGGAAAACTGAAGGAAGACATTTTGAATATGTTTCAATGAAATTCTTTTTTTTCTGTGTTAAAATGAGGTTAGATTTGATAAATATTTAGGGGCCATTATTAATATATCAAGATCTGAAAACTATAGCAATATATTATATATTATGAAGCTACAAATTGTGTTAGCAACCGAAAAATTTCTACTAAAAATAGGGCGAATCGTCCAATGAAATACTCGATTAATATTAAAATTGTTTGTGATATATTGCAATTTCACATAATTACTGCCAATGCTCCTTAAAATCGGCATCAAAAAAATTCAGTTTTGTAGAATGTCTTGTACAATACTATATGATATTATAAACAATTTCGCTATTTGGTGGATCATATGTGCTAATTTCGAAGTTGAACCTATAATAGACTATCATTAATTATTGAGTATCGATATTTAATTGCAAAAAAGATCAAATTACCATGGTTAAAAACATTAAAATATTTGCAAGACTTCCAGGGTGTAAAACTTGTAATGACTGTTAAAAGCTTGAAATACTGTTTACCCTACTCGTATATATCTTCAGTTAAATATCATATACAGGCCAGTACTGTACAGATGAAATTCTTTGGCATATGGGTAAGTGAAAGTTGTTACCCACACCGGTATTCAAGATATTGTTGAATACATTAAGATCTCCATTAAATATAGTGCATCAGTACTTTTCCCAAGCATAAGCTCAACATTTTTTTCTCAACTTTGGAATTAACGAACCAGTAGCAAATCCGATAACGATAAGCAGAGAATGTTTTGACGATAGACATACTTAGCATTTTCTTTGAATTCAAAAATGGCAATTTGCATGAAATTCTGTCTCTCATGGAGCTAAATCGAGTTTTCAGTAAGCGGGTTTTGGCCTACGTACAAGACTGCATTCTAACTGCTAAACATTTAAAAAGAAACTGAATTAAAATGCCTGTCATTTTCGGAGGCATAATGGCACGTATCAGACTGCCGAAGAAAATGGAAACAATTTTTTTTTAAATTTGGTCCACGTCAGAACTTTGTACCAAATACTTGCAGCAAATAACTCTGTCGGCCCAATTCCACCAACAGAAAATTAAACGCGACAGGCAAATGGCAACCAGCAAGGCAAAATTGGCAAGAAGATTCATTTTCCTCATTGTCAACATGTAGGAAAAAAAGAAAAAAAATCTAGGTCCAGGTTTGTCAAATTGAAATTTTTCTGTTAGAATTCCTACTGAAATGTGGGCCAATGGCGCTCTTGCCTTCGACAACTAGGCTGGATATTAGCCCAAATAGAGGCGCACTGACGCCAGACTCCCCTCTTCAATTTCTAGATTACCATCCATATATCACAGTGGCAGTAAGTCAGTGGCACTACACTCTCTCAATGGCTAGTTTTCAATGTAAAACACAATTTCATTGCCGCTTGAAAGCTATCTCCTGCACTGCTGGGAATGTAACTGACAAGCCCTGGCATCGTTCAATTTTATCGCATTTCACATTGTAAGAGCAAGACCACGTCACGAGGGTAAACACCGCTTACATATAATGCATCTACAAATAATCCACATTATTGGCATGGATCATTTTAACCAGATTAAACAACCTTTCCAATTATTAGAGATTTCAAGGATGATGAATAAACTCAATCGATGCTTATTTAGATGAAACACTTTATTACTTGTGAGCAAACTCTTGCACACTAACACAGAAGAACATCTCCTTACGAAATTTCAGAGCTGAGTGAAACAAAGGGTCAAAACACAAAGGAAAGGAAATGAACACTTGGGATCTCCTACAAAGGGGTGCCAGGGCGTGACGCCAGCCTTGACGTCACTAGCCATGCAGGGTCGTCATCTGGACACCTACTGGCCCTAAGGGCAGGCAGGTGGAGCATCCCAAATGCCAACAAAGGATAATTTCCTAAGTTTGAGTTAAACTTGTGCCTAAAAACATGTATGGACAGGCAGTGGTGTGTATGTCTATTCTTGAACATGCAGTCGTGTATATGCATGCCCATTTATGTCAGGCAGTGGTGTATATGTCCATTTATGGACAAGCCATTGCTTGTATATTGGCACTGAATTTGGCTGTGATATCTTCAGCTGTGGCTTTTCTATCAGCCAGGACAATCCACAAAAGTCTTCTCCAACCTATTTTGACAATGCAATATGTTTCCATTCCACAGGAATGACGATCAGTTGATGTTTTTTTTGTGTATTTTGTACACCATAACAATGTACATCCTCGATACTGTTGAATGAGAAGCAGAGTAGCTCAGCAATTTCCAAGATACTGTTTCCACCCTTTCTGTCAACTCAACAACAATCATTCCTTGGTCAAACTCACTTAAGTCCTTCGTTTCACCCATTTCTCCAATCACAAAGACAGAAATTACGCCTACACATGTTATTGAACCCATATACTTATAGATATTTTCTGGACACCATGTCTTATTTACATTATGGCTCTACTATATTGGGGCATCTCAGTGTAGGTATCTAAGGTGTATGTTCATATACTGGTACTTTCTAGAGATGCCGCATATGTGTTACACCCAGGTTACCATATACCATATTTTATTATATCATTTTTGATATCACTTATGTAAAATATGATACAGGGGATAATTTTGTTTAAAAATTAATTTTAATAGTTTAAATTAGGGATTTACTACAAATAAAAATAGTGAAGTTGATTTGAATATCAAAAGCTGTCTTAAGATGTAATAAGTTGTAACGTGAGTCACTTTTCTGGGTAAAACCTTTTATCAAAGAATGCAGATTGATTACTGGAAGATTGATAAACATTTAAATAAAGTTGTTTTAAAACGTAGCTTTACCTACTTAAAAACTTAAGACATACTCAAGTATACAGCGTATGTTCTTACTCTTGAAAATGCATTTTAGACTATTTTATAATCAGTACATGTGACAATAATATTTATGCTAAACATGCTTTCAACTGGTATACAGTTGTTTAACTTTCAGGCGATGACTGTGATGACTTTACTTACATTTACGAAATAAACAAACACACATACAAGATGTGCTTAGACAGAAAAAGGCACTAATCAATGCAGGACATGCGTTGCAATTAAAGATAATGGACTTGTTCCCAACCCCGAGTAGCAGCAGTACATTAAGTATATTTATAAGACGTACTGTAAATAAAATACAGTGCAGTGCATTAGTTAATTAACCTTTTCCAATACCATAGGAATATAATTAAGTTATATAATCATAATAATGTTCTAAAGAAATCTAACTTCAAAGAAGGGAATATAGTAGAAATAACACATCAACACATCAGCCTTAGCGTATTTGTAAACCACAATAAAGCCAAGAGAATAACAATATCAAGAAGAGAACATGGTTAGTGCATTAAAGCAGCAAAGAATATTGTTTACTCATCTCTACAAATCACTCATCGTTCTCAGAAACTTCTACTAAGCTCAACAGAAAAAAAAAGTTTTTTGATTTCATTATACAAAATATTAACCAAACACACCAGTCTAAATATCACATTCGAAATGCAATTCTACTGTGGCTTGCCGTAAACGATTAAAAAGTGAAATCGGTGATAAAACCAAGTTTTAATTTCAGCAATGACAACTAAACTTTGTGAAATCCTTGATTATGCTATGCCGGATGGATTCACAATTCCAGTACAGGCTGTTAATTTTTCTAAATTGCTACTGTACTTACTGTACTACTGTACTTTATGGGGCATTGCATTTTAACTTTTTTATTATTAACGTTATGGCAGTGGTTCCAATTACAGAAATTAGAAGAACATTTTTATAGCACAAAATATCAAAAAGTTTTAAAATCAGACAATAAACAAACGCGTCACGAACAAGAAATCTTGTGCGACCCCTTATAAAACGCTCTTATCCCCCCCAATGTTTCCGTGTTCCGGGATGGTTTCTTAGGGCCGGTTGCACCAACAAAGGTTAAATAAATGGTTAGCTAACCTAGGGTTATATAAAACCACGTATAGCTTATGTACAAAAAGCACATAAACAGGTGCCCCACAACATTCTTAACACATTCGACATAAGATTACATTTATAGAAATGTAATTTTCAATAAAATGAAAAAGCCTGAAACAATTTAAAACAACATACAGTGAATTATAATGCTTAAAACAGCAATTACAGATAAAGCGTGATCAGAAAAAACAGAAAAATGGGAATGTAATAAACGCAGGGTATTCAGTAAATTTTCTTGTAAAAATTCAAGCATACTTCAAGGATTTCAAGGTAATTGTAAGCACCCTTCCCAAATTCTACAAATTGTCTGAAGCATTTTTAGAGTTCGAAAATTCAGTTTTTGTTTTATAGGTAAATTTGAATTTATCAGAAATTTCAAGTATAATTCCACTTTTCCGAGTATATCTAAAAAATTTAAGGTAAATTTACGCTCTGTATATTGTAAGCGTAGAGACAACAGTCGAATAAATAATTATTACAAAAAAATGTTAAATGCTAATTCAAAATAGGTAAAAAGGTTGTAAAAGACGAAGAAAAAATCATTAAACGTAAATAGCAATTTCAGATAATGATTAAATAGCAAAAAAATAATGTTAGGTTAAGTAGTTAGCTTATCTAAGTTCTAATCTTTATTAAATAAATATCGTTCATACAGAAAACATTAACCAAATTATAAATAACTTACTACTTGTATATCAATGCGCTTTAATCCAAAAGCTTTCAATTTTAGTGCAATGTTTTTCAAATTTTTTACTGTTGACTTTGATTTAACCTAAGGAGCTTATTTCCAAAGTATTTAATTTGCATTTCAAAATACCAATAAAATTTAGATTGCAGGGACCGTTAACAAATGGGCAGATTAGTATAAATGTACAGTACGTCTGACTGGATATAAGTGCACGACTACTTAAAGCTTACAGAAATCTTAGAAGATAAAACCGACAAAGAAGAATTGGTAAAAACGCAGGAAAAATCACAGTATCAAATGCAAAAAACGTTAAATACAGGAATAGTCATATATGTTATTGATTCTACGAATTCTCTCGCTGAATGTAAAGAAAACCACTGAATAAAGACATACTAGATTATCTAAAGAAATCCCAGAGTTTAAATATTACTTTCAAGGAAATTCATTCAAGGCCTATTTTGTGCTTCAAGTCTTATAAAAACAGTTTTATAAACTAAAATTAAGAAAATATGAACATTTCTACATCAGTATGCTGCACAATTTGTGGAAAAATTTTTACATTTTATCTTAAACTTTTCAAAACAATGGACAACAAGGTATTTGAAGAACCCATGGTTAGCGATGCCAAATTCTGTAAAGTCTCAAAAATATGGCAGTAAAAAATTAGAAAAATGTAAACGTAACTTAAATTAAAAATAAATAACTTCCATAGCAAATATGAAAATTACCTTTTTTACTTAAAAATAAAGGAAATTCGACGTAGCTTTATTGCCAACTAAACAGCACAAACATTTACATGTGTTCCCTACATTGTAGTTGCTTGTTTTTGTCTCACCTGAAGCTAAATCTCAAACTTGCAATACAGCGTGAATTTACTACATTAGAATTATGGAATAACGATTTTTAGAAACATTGCAAACTGACTTCTGTTGGAATGATGGTAGATTTTTTAAATTAATAAAGAAGTTTGAAAAATGTCCGTTAATTTGCACATGTTGCCAGCAGGTGGTAGCATGACAATGCAAATTAACGGACATTTTTCAAACTTGTTTATTTATTAAAAAAAAAATATTTCAAAGTGAAAAACGACAATCAATTTCAGTTGATGATTTATCAAGCTATTTTAAACCATTTTTATTTAATCTCTTTTTGTTTGGCTGTAAGTGTGTTTTAAAATTCCACCCATTAAAAGGGATAAGGTTAATTGTATTCCACTTTAAGACAAACTTCAACTTCCAGATATTATTTTTAGCTAGGGTTTGAGGAATTTTTTGATAAAATTGTGACTTAGCAGTTGAAGATTACGAAAGAGAGAAAGAATTTCTGGTACATCACAATGCACTTTTTCCTCTGTCACTGAGGGTAGCCAGTCACATCACAGAATATTGGAGAAGAAAAAAAAAACATCCAGAAATTACAGGAGCACTAGGGTTCCCTGGCAACTTTCCTCCCCTTGGCATCGGGAGGAATTTACGATGCAACAAACAACATTCAGGGCTTTTGTGTTGAAAGCTTTTGAATTGCAAACTTTCCACAGAACACCTAGAAGACAATCGTGCCATCTGGCAGAATTTAAGCGTGTCGAGGATGTAGAAAGTAGATCACGACGACAAGCATTACTCTGGAGCATAAAAAATGTGTCTACCTTGCTTTCTCAAAGTGACTATCGCCACTTTGTGTGGACTACCCATGGATCGTGTGCGAGCCATCAATAACCCTCGTTGTCTATAAAAATAAATGAAGACGCTGCTCTTTCCCTGATCAACTCTCTTCGACCCGCTTTTTCTGCTGTTGTGGTGAACAAGACGCAAAAGTATGCAACTAGACTTCGACAGCCCATCACCTTAAAAGTGTGTTTCGGTACCGCCTCTTGGGTGGCAGTGAAGCTACTATAGAAACCTCAATGTCATCGTTGAACATAAATTTGAAAAGTCTTCAGAAATCAATACGGTAATTGCCGTAAGGTTTCTGTAGGAAAGACTTAGACTGGCACGCTTTCTTCAAACTGTGGTGGATGACATGCAGACTTGGGTAAATTGAACTCATGAGTAGGAGTACTGAATATGATTGCAGTGGAATCATGATACTTCATACACTGAAAACTCAAAATGTGCAAAAAAAACACACCAAAATGTGTAAAAAAAAGTTGTGCACACATAAATGTTGTAAAATTACCTATTTTTATACGTCAAAATGCACAGTAGTGTGTTCTCAAAACACACTACTGTGCATTTTGACATTCAAATGTGTTATATTGCATATATAAAAATAGGTAATTTTACACATTTATGTGTGCGCAACTTTTTTACACATTTTGGTGTGCTTTTTTGCACATTTTGAGTTTTCAGTGTAGTATGAGAAGAGTACACGTAATCGGTAGTCATATGAGATGAGTGAACATACTTGAGCAGGAGTAGCCTACTGATTACGAGTATATTGGAATCTTACTTCAAATTGAGTAGAGTAGCTACAAGTAATCAGTAATCATACGATGAGTATACGTATAATCAAATTTGGGAAAATTGTAGATCCTATATACTCATGCATGGATATGATTATAGCGGATTGGAAAAGTATCATTTAGGGAGCTCAATTTATTTTATATACAGTAGGTTTTATTACAAGTAGAACCAATTCAAATTAAAGACGTGACCATGTGACCAAAATGGAAAATGGAATAAAGAACAGTGCACCCAATAACAATAAAAATTAGGATACATTAGCATTTATGCTGACCCTCGTGTTAAGTTACTTATTACCGTTACTCAAATGCATTCAATGTACGCAATTATTGACTAAGTATTTCTATTCATACTCGATTAAATTGGCACTTATAATTTCAGTTTACGTTAACACTCATGGACAATGTATAATCGCCCAATTTTGTAATCGAGTACATTTTTGTAATGGAGTGAATTGTACTCATACATTTGAGTACAGTTGCATTCAATTACTTTTGCACTCATACCCATTGAGTACATTTGGTACTTCAAGTATTCTTTTACTCGTTACTCAAGTTCATTCAATGTACTCAATTACTGTGCAACACTGGTGGAGGATATGTCTGCCATTGGTTCCTTTCCGGTAACATCAGACGCCGCCAGGCGCCAGTGTTAGTTTAACAAACTATTTCTAGCCCACGTAGAAAATCTGGCAAAATGAACAACATTTCCAGGTAAAGATTCAACACAAACCGTAATTTAGTTTTTCCGATATAGACAGTTAGAAAAAAATTCGTGTAACGTTGCGCAAAACTGCCGGCAGCAGAATTACCGTAAATGTGTTAACGCAACATTAAGGGAGAACTTTCGTAAAAATAACGAAATACCTCTACAATATTCGTGTATTCTTCTATGACAATATTTTTTAACAGAGCGCACGGGGGGAAGACCGGGAATCGAACCCAGGTCTCCAATTTGAAAGATTGATAGCATATAAACGCAATGGATCACTTTTACATATTTCTGTTTCATTAGGTTTTGTACATGTACTAGAATGTACATTCTATATTTATGTTTTTATTCATATTTTACATATTAAATATACAATGTATTTTTTAAATATATACTGTAGGTATATGTTCTAATATAATATATTTGGTATGTAAAGTAAATATTTTCTGGTCACAATATTCTGATTTCATCTCAGATAAACGGAGATTGTAAAAACATGTAGTAGAACAATAATGGCACAAGCATATCCAAATATGGACATATCTTTTGAATGGATGTCTGCAAATAGACCCAATTCTGTTTAACAAGATTCTGAAATAACATGTTCTAGACAAATAAACCAATTTTATTTATTCAATGATTTTGTTGGCTTAAAACGGTTCAAATAGAGGAATATCATGTAAACCTTCCACAAACTGGGAATTCCTCTTGGACTGTAGCTAATTTTTATAATGTAAATATTAGTTTTCATCTCTTATTCGGTTTACGGAATAGGGAATACCAGGGGAATACCGTATTTCTATGAGTGGGGGCTTTCCCTTAGAATCTAGTTAAATTTTCTAATGTAAGCATTAGTTTTAGTTTTTCATTCAGTATTGGGTATTAAAACTGAATGGCGCTCTACAGTATATATTGGTACCAAGTTTTCCATTATTTTTTTCTTAATTACATGTGTAAACTAAACCTTATTTAATAATACACAATTTAACTATATGTATATTTTTCTAATATGTCCTACCTGCTGAAGGGTTCACAATTCCTTTTATTATTCTCATTATTATATTATTTGATATATTTGAGGGCCTTAATCAGCACAACATTTTAAGGTGTCACAAAACATCTTCTGGTACTACATTTAAGGTTCCAAAAAAACACATATTATGAAGTTTCATTTAAGATGCCACAGATATACATTTTTCTGTGCTGCATTTAAGGTGCCACAAAACACCTTGTATTGAGCTTTATCTAAAGGTGCGTATGCACCAAAAGAAACATTTAGAAACATGAAACATGCACATGCTAACTTGGTGTGTCCAGAAGTGTTTGTGAAACATGTGTCGAAAAACGACCATTTTCTGACACATTTCGATGTTGTCTCAAGAGGTGGTCCGGATCAAAGGGAAAAAAATACTCATGTTTCGATGAACATGCTGTAAGATTTTGTTCAGTGTTTCTTGTGTGTGTTTTATGTGTTTATGAATGTTTGCTCTGGTGCATAGCGACCTTCAGGTGCCACAAAAACCACATTTTTCTGGTGCTGCATTTAAGGTGCCACAAGAACACTTTTTAGGAGCTTCATCAAAGGTGCCACAAAAGCACCTTTTATAGTTTCATCAAAGGTACCACAGCAACATTTTTATAGTGCTTCATCTATAAAGGTTTTAGAAAACACATTTTTATAAAGAAGCTTGGTAAAACCATTAAAGGTTCAGTATTTGTGACAATTATAAGCACCTTTTTTGGTTTTACAAACTACTATTTTTATTTAGAGTGCGGATTTTTGCACGGGAAGTTAAATTTGCATGCATTGAAGCCCTGCCAGTGGTGTCAATATGAAGCTAAACATGCCATTTAAATCCGAGGGGTTGGGTGGTCCCATCCAGAGTTGGTCAGACATTCCCTGAGGATCCATCAGCGACATCAAAATTCCTTCACACCTAACATCGGAAAAACGTGCCGCCGTCATGAATTAAAGATATTGTCGGTAGCAATCTTCACCCAGAGCGCGTTATTTTCCCATTTTAAATGTTTATCGCCATTATATTTCACTTCGGTGCACTTTGTTTGTGCTCCCTGGTGGATCGATAAGCAACGTACAATCGATGCGGCCGAGTCCCTTGTTTTCGCCGATGATATCACACAATTCGTCCTCGATGGACAATGAGCCTGTTTGGCAAAAAATGAACGGAAATTGAATTGCAAACTGCGAAGAAACAGTTTGCAATTTGGTAAGCCTGTGTTGTCCATCGTCGCACAAGTTTACATAACCTCATGAAGACAATTCGATGTTTTAGGTACGTCACTGACCGCGGTTGACCGCAGTTTTAGCTGCTTCAGAATTGATTACTGGACGACAAAAATCACTGCCAAATCTGGATCCTATTCCACAAAAATGTACAAGTATTCGTGTACAAGTTAAAAGTATATGGAGTTGTAAATTATGGAGTTGCAGTATGGCATTCCACCAATAATCTCAGCAACTTGTAAATTATTAGTAAATGTGTACAAGTGATGTCACAAAAGTACAAGTCTAAGGTGAAAAGAAAATGGCGTCTCGAAAAAATAAAATGCTACTTAGCAGCAATTTGTCAAAAACAGAAAGTGATCTACACCCCCATTTACCACATGTTTATTCAATTAAAAACGTTCTATTCCTGTTCCAAGTGCTGTCTAATACCTATAACAAAATTTGCTTGTAACTTGAAAGATATTGTCTAACAAATTACAATTGTACAAATATTATCTGTGGAGCACAACAACTTGTACTTTTTGTACAAGTATCACTACATACCCCTACAAGTACAAGACCATACTTTTGTGGAATAGGGCTCAGGTATTAATTCTTTCTATTTTCAAACAACAGCAATTTTGTTTTTCTTGACACTATTATTGCTAGTGGTTGTTGTTGTTGTCTAATAAGTTGATTTTAGATGTAGGCATATTAAGAGTTCACTTGTTTTTATGTAAGCTTCACAAAATTAAATTTCACATAATTGTAAAATGTGTTTTTTTTTACTTATTATTGTAATATCTTAAATGCTAACATGAATGCTCTGCTTTGCTTAACAACATCCATATCGGTTCCAAACCAGAAATGCAAATATTTCGAGAAATTATAGCTGTTTTTATATCGGATTTTATATGTAAAACATGTAGATATTACCTCGTAGATAGAGATTTGTTCGCCAATGAACATTGTTTTTGTAAAATCTTAAAATATTCCAGTTTTTTTTAGAGCATTGTTCAGTTTTTAATAGTGGCAAGAGCGTAGCAGTTGTCAAACTAAAAATAGTATACGTACTTTTTCAGAATGTTTTATCTGATAAAATGTCTTGATATAAAGTAAAACCCAATGTAGGATGGATTTTAATTTACATTGTATTCGCATTCTTTTCAGACAAAACCATGTCTTCTCCAAATACCGGAAACACCCTTTAGTTGTCTGTGCCATTTGTTTGAATTTTTTAGCTAGCCAAGATTTTTCTATCAGCTAAATGTATACGCATCCAAAAAAAATAACACTCTGATACTATTTTTGGGGATGGGTGGAAAGCTACTATCATATAGGAAAAAAGATGTTCATTCAAAACAGTCCTATTTGGAAAGGTACCAAAATTGGTACACTCTAGCTTTATCCAACCATGTTTTAAATTCATGTCTCCAGAACAAACACACTGCACTTTTATAGCCAGTATGAAAAGAGAAATTCTGTGTAGCTAAGGACCAAAAATGTTTTAAATATAAAAATTGTTTGCTGTTCAGAAGATTAGAATATTAAAAAAACCGGGCTATTGCTTTCATCTGACAATAGAACTAAATTTCAACTTTTATACATTTTGCAATAAAAATAATAATGCAATATTCCCGTATTACTATGCTTTTGCAAAACTTTCCACTTGCACTGAATTAAGACAAAAATAACATGAGCGTAATTGTGAAATTGATGTCAATAGATCTCCTAAACATTTCTAAGCACCCGTCCCACGACCACTTTTTTTCCCCAAAGATATAAAATAATGCTAAAGACAGTTAAAAAAGATTTGTTGGTTTGTTGCTTTTTGCTTCCGATACATTTTCCCAACTTCAACTGGAAATTCCCACATAAATCCCACACAATTCCTGGGTCGACTACCATGACTGTGGTTTTCACGATTTTCCACAGTTTTTCCTCCCTTCATATCTACTATAAATTAGAAAACAATCCACAAAAACAAAATCCAAAATACTAATACCAATTGCCAGGTGGGCTGATCGAGTCCCACAATGCATGTGCACTTACTTATACCCCTTACCACATGGCACGCCAATGTTGACTGTAGGGTAATAAATTTGAATTGAATGACAAGAACATTCCCAGAGAAAATGTTTCTTATATACTTACAGTGGAACCTCGATTTACGAACACCACATGTTGTTTCGATTTACAAACGTTAACCCAATTTACGAACGGGTCAAAACCCTGTGTGCTACCAAAAAAGTGCAAAGTTTTAGTGATTATGGCGTTAAGAAGAATCACAAACTTATTAATGTTGATTTAAAAACGGAAATTATAGCTAAACATGAAAGTTGTGATCGCGTTTTGGATCTTACCAAGAAGTACAACTTGGCGAAATCGACGATCTGCACTATTCTAAATAATAAAGATGCGGTTTCTTTCTTAGTAATTAGACTACTTTCTTCTAATATTACTGTTATATGTGAACCTTCCATGCATTTGTAACGTATCTAACACTAAAGAACCTTGTACAAATTTGATCAGATTGGTGTTGTGCAGAGCCCCAAAAAGCACCTATCGACATCACAAAATTGATTAAAACATGTGAAATATCAGGCAGAGTCGTTGATAAGGGAGAATTAAGAGGAAAGGGCGGTGTTGAGCAAACAAGGGCACTTTTGGACCTCCTTAGTGCACAGGCCCTTCGTTTCCAGGTGAGAATCCAGCGCTGATTCTTGTGCATTTTGTCATTCAACTGCCAAAATATTTAATTCCACACATAATTTTTTCCCTGTTGTGAATTTTTTATTTTTTATTTGTTTTTCGTTATTGAGATGTATTATGTTGATTCTCCTGTGAAGAGTGAATGTGCGGATTTTCATTTGGACGTCAGGTCGCTGTCAACTGAAATGCGATCCAATTTTGGGTTCGTATGTTTGAATTCACAAACCAATACAGGCTTTTATGGAGGGTTATATGATTCTTGATGCTCTGTGAGCGTTTGTGTTTGTACGAGTGATCTTTGTGAGCAGTGCAATAAATAATAATAATAATAATAATAATACTGTATTATTTCCACATATAAAACCATACCATGGTTTTAAAAAAGAATTTGGACAAGGAACGCATTATTTGCATTTACATTGATTGCAATGGGAAAAAATTGATTCGAACTACGAACTTTTCCATTTACGAACAGGGTCGTGGAACTGATTAAGTTCGTAAATCGAGGTTTCATTGTATATATATATACATGTAGAGTTTAAACAAATGTATTAGTTTCATAGGCAAGTTCATTGTAAATTATCAAACCTGAAAAAAGCATTTTCAAAAGCCTGTTTATAATTGCAACTATAAATATATACCGCATATATTGCGCCTTTCTATTTTAAAAAAACAAACACCTAACGTGAGATTCTAGAGTAATACAAAATTTAAGTACCACAATAAACCCCACTTCTTTCACGTACTGAACCGCGCTGCTAAATTAAAATGCTATAACAGATCTGTATGTGTCCTGGCTTATCGAATATCTCAGTAGCCAGAATTACCAATGGCAAGAATCTGGAGCACCATCAGCAGTTATTCGAACTAAACCGGATATGTATATGCCTCTGCATATAAACTCAACGGATCCACATCACAGTAGATAACTAATGCAGTTTTCGTAAATTTTGTCTGCCGTAAGCAGCTTTTGATACTGTTGCAAAACACCTCCTGTCTTTTCCAGGTCCGAGATTTAATACAAGTCGATACTGCAGACTCGAGTGGATATTGATCGAGGCGGTTTTTTTTCATCATAAGTGGGCACTAGGATTACATAAACAAAACCTGGCACAATAAAGGCCTTCTTCAGTCCAGAAACGTTTTCCCAGCAAACAACTGCAACAGCGTCGTTATTTGTGGAGGATTTACTGAAATTGGACATGCGTCTGATATTTCCACTCTTGCTTTGGGCATCCGCAAGAAAGGACAGCTTTAGACCTAAAGATATCAAGTGCCTCTGGAGCAAAACATCGGTTTAACACGAAAATCATTGGTCTGTAGGAGAAACAAATCAACAATGGCAGCAGTATCGGTAAAAGGGTAGACGAATAAAGTGGATATGGTATAGATAGTAAGTAACTGTCTGGACATTTTCTGGAAAACATTGCTTCTTCATCAAAACCAACATTTTACAATTTCTGATAGCTGTACAGAATCGACCCTTGTACTAGGAACATGAATGGCAATGCATTACACATTTCTGCATGGCGAGACACCATTTATAGTCATGGCCATAAATGACATTATTCCTATATGATAAGAAACATCTGGGCAAGTCAAGAATTCCCTGTACATAAAGCATGAATTTTTCGAGATGCACTATTTTCTTTTTCACAAGATTAGCCAACATTTGCAGTAAATAAAATCAGCCCACTATCAATATTGGTATGCATGATATAGTTGATGCTGTAATTAACTGCAAATAACAATTAACCGTGATTTCCAAATATGGACATATAAAAAATCAAACATATGGACTTAATTAGCAAAAATTGAACATGGGGTTGACAAAATAAAAGTAAGCCGTTGGAAATATACAATTTTAGTACATATAGGACCATGTTTGACATGTCATGTTTCTGTAAAGTCAGAAGATCTGGACAAGTCAAGAATTCCTCGTGCATAAATCATGGATATACAAGATGCACTTGAGTCTCCCAAAGAGGGTTTTTCGGAAACTGTACTTGGAATGAATTATGCGATCATGGATGAGATTGAGTGATTCAGTGGATTCGTTTAACACTTTGTTAACTTCTTGATTCAATTGATTAACTTGGTTTATCATGATCATTTATTTTACTGGATAGCGAAATTGATTAAAAAAAGTGGACACCATAAGAGGTTTTTTCAATCCCTGCTAGTGTGGAGAACTTACGTAGTTTCTTTGGTACAACAAATGCCAAATTTAGGTCTCAAGCGATCTTTGATTGACATGGGTCAAGATAGGTGCACAAGCAGTCAATCAAAGTCTCATTCAAATCACTCAATTCCCTCAATTTATTCTTCAGTCAGTCAATCCGAGATCTTTCGAGACAAACATATTTAAGGATTTTGCCAATCTATAAATTTGAACTAACTCGTTCATAAGGCTCCACGAAAACCACCGAATCAATTAATCCATTTATACAAACAGTCCTTCAGAAAACCAATGACCAAATCAATTTAAGACTTCATAGGGCATTCACCGAATCTACCACTTAATATAATCAAGCAACCATGAGATACAAAGTCAATCCAAATAATCAATGATTTCACAAAGTCAAATAATCACTTAAGTTAACGAGTAAACTGGATAAGTTGCTCGAGATATAAATCAATAAAACAACAATGGCTAAACCAAGAACTTATAATTCCTAAGAAATCGAACACAAACTATCTAAAGAGCCAAGTAGACCTCATTAAATCAGATTTAATCATAGAACCTATCAGTAAATAACAAACAATGCCAGATTTAGCAATTCCACTCCAAAATATATTTTTGGAATACTCACTCAAGAAGAATTGAAAAGTGTATCAAAACGTATTTCTGAAATTTCAATGCATAGAAAAATCAAGCTTGCAAAAGTATTGTGTAACAAAACTCATATTACAGCAAAATTGTCAGAAAATATATTTGATAGTGGCAACCTGGTGCGATGCTGCTTACAGTAGCGAACACCAGCTGCTTTTCATTTGAAATCAAAGGCAATTCCGTCAACCGCACACGGTTTGCTTGTGGCAAATCAAAGTCAGATTAAATTCTGTGTAAACAATTCAAAAGAAATTCAACGCGTTATAAATATAAGTATAAACTTTAGATTACATGTCTTTGCAGAAGATTTTAACTGACTCATATAACTGTACTTGTCGATGTAATATTGCCAAACATGTTTGAAGCTGGATTTCAGAAAACCAAAAAATAATTCAGTTTTTAAAATGAAATGTAACCATTCATATTCCCAATCATGATGATGGAATTTAAATCTCAGAGGATAATCCCAAACTGATGCAACTAAAGCTTGGCAGGGATTCACCCACCTGTGGAATTTAACTAATTTTTACTAACAAGTTATACAAGTGCATCGCTTACAACATTATGTATAGTTGAAAATTTACCTACAATCTAAACAATATGCATAAGTATACAATGAAATAATGCAAAAGATTTGCAATAAGCTTTATTCATTTCCCGGGGGAATAAAATCTCGCATGTTGGTTTCGCCAGCACTAACTAATTGCCACAACATTCCTCTTGACATGGTAAGAAAATTGGCCATTTTTCAGAGACTTTGCCGAAGCTTCACGACTATAGCTCTTCCAGAGTTGCTAGACAGGAAGGTAAAGCAGGAAAATGCTGCAATTTTGAAAGCAACGGATTTTGCTTATTGATTCGCTTCTTTACTTCTGGGAGAAATTTCTGCTTGAGGCGACGGCTGCACTCCATCTTTTTACATTTCGCATATTTTTAAGCCTCGTTGTTCCTTGGCTGCCTTCCAATTTGATGCCGTGCCATTCGCCGGATAAAATGCCCTTTAAAGATGATCAATGGATCAGGCCGCTGGCTAACTTTTTTTTTATACTACATTTCATAAATCAGCAGTGCCCTTGCTAACCGAGCAGGATACATTGGTACGTGGAATGCAAACGTGGCCAACATCCATTAAGTAACGAATTCCAGAGGCAAAGTTTGATCTGTTAGCCTCTCATGCATCACTCCCTGGAGTAATTGGCGACTTAAATGAACTACTGGGAAAATTAAGAAAAAATTTCCATCGTCGATCATAACCTAATTGACCTAATTCCAATTCAGCACCTCCCAGCTACTTAAACAGTATTTTAGCAAGGACTCTTCAAGATGGCCGACAGCGGAGGAAAAACATCCTCCTTGGCAAGCACTAACGTTTTGAACTGAAATAAAGTCAACTGCCTCGAACATGAAAAAGTCAAGATGACGATCAAGTGTAAATACAGCAGTTTCAATTCCCAAATAAAAGCAACTGCCCCTATAGCTCCTAGTTCACAAACTGAGAATTTTGTGCAACGAAAACTACATTTAAAGCAATAAGTTATCAAATAACTGCACTGGGCATCTTGCATAGATATAGAAGCAAGAGAATGGGTGGTCACAAAGTGATAAGAATTGGTCACAATATTGTCAAAAACTGATTAGAATTGTCACAAAATGAAAAGAATTGGTCCCAAACTGAAACGAATTGTCACAAACTGATAATTGTCAGAAACTCATAAGAATTGTAACAAACTGAGAAGAGTTGGTAACAAACTGAGACGAATTGGTCCCAATTAAACTGAAAAGAATTGGTCCCAATTAAAATGAAAAGAATTGGTCCCAAACTGATAAGAATTGGTCCCAAACTGAAAAGAATTGGTCACAAACTGATAAGAATGGTCACAATAATGTGTCAAAAACTCACAAGAATTGTAACAAACTGAGAAGAATTGTCAAAAACTGAGAAGAATTGTCAAAAACTGATTAGAATTGTCACAAAATTAAAAAAAATTGGTCCCAAACTGAAACGAATTGTCACAAACTGATAATTGTCAGAAACTCATATAAGAATTGTAACAAACTGAGAAGAGTTGGTAACAAACTGAGACGAATTGGTAACAAACTGGGAAGAATTGGTCCCAATTAAACTGAAAAGAATTGGTCCCAATTAAACTGAAAAGAATTGGTCCCAATTAAACTGAAAAGAATTGGTCCCAAACTGATAAGAATTGGTCCCAAACTGAAAAGAATGGTCACAATAATGTGTCAAAAACTCACAAGAATTGTAACAAACAGAAGAATTGGTCCCAAACTGAAACGAATTGTCACAAACTGATAATTGTCAGAAACTCATAAGAATTGTAACAAACTGA
>JAQGAE010002308.1:0-18383 GCA_034696685.1 Julus scandinavius | reverse complement strand
ATCCCCTGGCGTTGGTGTTTAGCCCTCGTGTTGCAGAAATAGGCCAACGTTAAAAATTACCAAACAAACAACAACAAACAAACTCCATGTCATCTTCAGTTATTTCACTGCATTAAAACAAACTTCGTTAAGGTCCACTAAGAACACTTTAGTATGCATTGATTGGTACAATTCAGATGATTTTGTACAGCAATTCGAAAGCTATTCTGTGACCATACTATGTATGGAAGCAGTGTCTTAAAGATACTGATGAGACTCATCTACAACATCTTGGACACAGTTTTATCGAATGATTTTGCATGCAGAGATCGTATAGCAATATATCCCATATGCAAACTGACTGAACAGCCTAATTTTCAGTATCATTGGTTCCCACCCCTCTCGATGCATTTACGTGCAAGGAATGACGATTTTCCAAAGGGGGTCCTTTTATGCGCTCGTAAAGTTTTATTTGATGAAAGGAGAGCATTTTTGCCTTATTATGATTTGCACGTTACTGATCAACGACTGAGAAGTGTAATGGGGGTCAGAAAACGTATAAAATAAAAGACTCGGTTGCCGAACCGCTACTGCTACCCCATTAAAATACGAAAATACCTCTTGTTTCTCCCCTATCGTCTCGTCAATTAATCAGGTTCGTATAAAAGGCGCTTTATTTCTAGCCAACCTTCAGCGCCATCCGTGTCAAAGAGTTTCAAAAGAGATAGGGCTCTCCATATAACGGTGGCGCCCTCTTTTAAGATCCAATTATTTGTCATTATTACCTAACAACAATGATGCAAAGTGAACGATTAAGATTGCCCTTGGAAATGAAAATGAGCAGCTATAATATTGGCACTAGATTGGTACTACAACCATGCCAGTATGCTTTCGAACGTATTAAATCCTTTTTCACTTTCGTTTTGATGACTAAAAAAAAGTCCAGCCTACGCCCAAGAAGAGAAAAAAAGAGTAAATTGATGTCAACCTTATTTGGTTCAACCCACATCCATTATCCAAGTTCACTAAAGCCTTGGCGTTTTAACAACAACGCCTAAGAATCTAAGGAGGGCGAGAAATCAAAGCCACCAGAAAAAAAACAAGATGGCGACATAAAAACATTAAGGTGTTTAGCATCTGTGTATTTTCTAGCCGTTTTTATTAGAACTGGGTATTCATTCACACGTGGCAGTTATTGCAAACTTGTGATCAGCTGATTTGCAGAATAAATACAGTATAAGGCTGAAGAAGTACAACTTCCGGGGTGACTGACAGTGGCGCCATTGTGAATGAAACAAGTGCGTTATGACACAATTTAGATATTTATCTTGTCTGCAATTGGAAAGTAAATGTTATATAATTTTGCAAAGTAAATATGTTTAACGTCCGAAGCAATTTAACAGACTTCACCACTGGTCCTTTCGAGACTGAAACTTGAGAGAAAGTTGGTTAAAAAGTAGACTTAGTCAGCAAATAACCTAAACTCAGATTACTGTTACTTTTTTGGCAAGATTAGTTTTAAAATTACATCATCTAGTATTTTCTTAAATAAGCAAGTATGAAAGGCTTCCCATATTCATAATGACGTCGCAACCAGAGCATGTTAGGTTATGATGCTAGCAATTTGTGTTAAGAAATAACGCAATATACTCGCTTCAAATTTTGTTTCGAATATAATGAAGCAATTTGCAAAAGCGCTTTGCGTTCAACGGAGAGAAAAAACTTGACATTTTTCAAAGTTTTTATTATGGTTTATTCACGTTATTTATGAGATGGAAGAGCTCCTCGCGTTCCCATTACCTTTAAATGTGATGTAAACATTCGCGCCAATGTCTTTTAACCGCAGAATTTCAGAACCGTATAGCAGTCCTTTATAATTAAGGAGAGGGAAGAGAGGATACACCCTTCCTTCCCCCCTCCATCATGTAGTAAAAAATTGGTTTTGGCAAAGAGTAAAAAAAAAATTCTGAAAATGCCACTAGGGATTTCGCGATGGTAGCGACAAAGATTCAAAACCCTGCAGTCGGGAGAGGGGATCCCATGTATCAAAGAGACACAGCTGAACATTTGCCTTGAATCAACCAAGAAATTTCTCACGTCGTTTACATTCATTGCCATGCATCAACGACAACATGCCGCAATTCGTTGCATCTTACATTGAATAATTGACTCAAATATTTTCAGAATGAATGTCGATATAGCTCATTATAGTTTGCGGTTCACTGGGAAATAAAACTGGATTTTCTCTGAAATTAGTCGCAAGTAGTTAACAATTATAAAATTCGTAGAGCCCAATTATATTTTCCACAAAATATGCCAATTCGTCATTCACGGGTGACCACAGAAATGAAATTGTCAACTTCCCTAACTTTAAAAGTTTTAAAATTAATTTTCCTTGACGGTCTTGGTAACTAAAAACTCAAAAATATGACATTTGATCCATACCATGCAGATGATCCAAAGAATGCTATACTTAGTGCCTATTATCTTTAAAATGAACTAAGTAATTTAGGAAGTGAATTATGCTTTGCTAGCCCGCATTTAAATATTGATGTCTTTTTCCTTTAATCACTAAAGAAAATGTCAAGTAAGATTCAATAGTTCAATGCTGATAGAAGAGGAATGATCACAGATGATCTGAGTGAGTGTACCGTCCCTTAACATGCTAAATTTACCTGACTTTTTCATGACTATTCCAGAATTTTCCAATTCCCATCACAATTCCAGGTTTTCCAGCTTTTGAGGAACCCTGTTTATCCCTCGTTTTAAATTAACGGTCTTAAAGGTTAAGGTGGAATGAAATTCGTTGATGCAACCGGTTATAATCGAGATGTTAAATACATTACATAATCTCAAGGAGCATTAGACAAGACTAATACAACATACACCACAGGCTGCCACAGCACCAAAAGCAGCCTGACTGCACTGGTTTGCAGCTGAAAGATATACAGCACACCAAGTCACCAACAACAGTGATGAATAATAGGTGGGGTCTAAAAGAGTGTCAAACAAATCCCATTTTACATCCAGAAAAAGAAAAAAATGCGTTGTTGTATCAATTGTCATAGCCGGGATTGCGCTCGAGTGTCACAACCAAGATGGCGCTGTGTGGGTTCACCATTGCTGAGTTAGCGAGTAAAAAAACCGAAAAATAGATGGAGCGAGGTCGTATATTTAAAGTATAACAAATCTGCGGGAAGATTACCTCGGATCGTAGACAAATGGGACATCATCTGCGAAGGTACCAGAGGCACCACCCATTCCCCAGACACAATGGCAAATGACAAAAGTTAACGTGCATTGTTGTCAAATGCCTTATAAGGAAGCCCTAATCAGCATTCACATGCAGCGGCGAGGCTTGAAAAATGATATTTCATGATTTGAATTGCTCAAAGCTGAGCCTTCCGTCTGGGATATTGGGTGTGGGAAGCCCAGTTTCCAAAATGAGCTTATAAATAAGAAGAACCCGCGCAACGTATCTTTAAATAATTCATTTGCCTAAAACTACTATTAAGAGTGATGATATACAATTCTCTTAAAAAAGCCCATGGCCATTCGGCGAAAAATATATATATATATATAACTTTTACCTTAATCCATTCCGCCTTAACTTGAGGCAGTTTTAAAAGGAGACTGTCACAAGCGCCGTTACAGATTTACATATACGATTCATTAGACTTCAGCAATAATAAATAATGTACTGATTGGAAAATTCAAATAATAAAAATATAGTTTATTGTTAAACCATGTTGCTGAAATTTGACGCCCATTTTACAGACGGTGTAAGTCCGCGAGGGTCGTCCATACATCATGGAAGGCATGTTTGGACTTTATCGCTTGAGCAGCCAGCTCATGAAAACTATTGCCATTAGCAATAAATAAGAAATTGCAAGCGTTTCTGCAACTGAGATTCTTTGTCCGTTTGACTTTCCTAATGCCATTTCACGTAGAAAAAAAAAGAAGTGAGAACGATAATTCACAGGATTCTCATGTCTCTTCTAAAAAAAAAACTAACTCAGCCGAAAACTCGTTTTTCCAATAAGTGTCCTCTTGTAAGGAAAAGAATCAATTTTTAAGCAAAAAACTGCCAACTCGCCCTTTTCTGTCAAACATTTA
Source organism: Julus scandinavius (assembly GCA_034696685.1). Taxonomy (NCBI): domain Eukaryota; kingdom Metazoa; phylum Arthropoda; class Diplopoda; order Julida; family Julidae; genus Julus; species Julus scandinavius. The sequence continues at coordinate 14,288 of JAQGAE010002308.1, read as the reverse complement.
GACAGCAAAAGCTCCAAATTAAGGATTGAAATCTTTGGAGTACACACGCATTCCATGACAAAGCTTTCAATTACAAAACAGCGCCATTGTTTCCGATTGGTTCGGATATTTTTTATATATATATATATATATATATCGGATTTGGAATATGTGTTTATGCTGGTCACGCACGAACCTCATCAACAAGCATTTTCACGCCCACCGACATAGAAAAACTTGAGATATGGCTGTAAATTCAGGTAAAGATCGATGAAAGACATTTAGAAGCTAACGGCTGATTTTTTTTTTTTTTTTTTTTCCAAATGTGTAGAAATACACATGTAAATATGGCAATCTGACAACTGAAACATTTCTTTAAACATAAACGGGTCATTCGCTGGTAACACGGCATTTCATATTGGTAAATTGCCATACTAAACATATCTCTCTACAAAATTCCATAGGCCAAAGGAAGCAAATTCAATTTGGTATTCCAGTGAAAATCAACTCAGCCACCTAAACAGTCAGCAAACAAATGCTTGTGGTAAGGGGGAGAGGGACCCTTTTTCAGGAAATAATCGTTAAATTGAATATGCAATGTGGAAAAACAAGTCTGACCAAGATGGCGGTCATAAAACAAATGCCTACTATGATAATGTTAACGACAATATAAAGGAATACATTGTACTACTTATTTACAACTCCAATAAGGTGTTAAAATATGTATTTCTTGGTTGTTTGAGAAATAACAGAATCTTAAACAAAAACAATTCAGTTACCATAGATGTTACTTATATTCAGCATTAAATACCGAATAATGAACAGTATTAAATACATATTAAATAAAGTACATAATAAGGTGATCCCTTGTTGTATTCCTGTAATGGAGATTTTAAAAAGTGACATCACTCCTATAAACAATTTCTCAATCCCGAATTATTTTTAGAAGAAACATAATAATAATAATCATAATATAAAATAAAGTACATAAACCTTGTACGACATGTTCGTTTTTAAATGATTTATCAATAAATACCGAAAATTAGTTTGTCCTTTAATATTGTTTATGTATTATTTATATATTCCACGTCCATGCATGTTTTGATAATACATGGGTAATAGTTGTACATTCAAGATGCATTATAAAATACTGGGTAATTGTTTAGTACCAAATAACAGCCTTATTTAAAAAGGACATATTAAAAAAAAAACAGAAGCAGAAAGAAAAACATCATTCGAGAAGATCATCGCAGAATGAATATGAAATATGAATCGTGCCATCATACAGCATATTCACTGGTATAATAATAACATTTTACATTTCAGTCACATCTGCAACAGTCAAATTTCGCGTAAGTAAAACCAATATCATAAGGCCATTTATTTCGCATTTTCCTTCCGTATAGAAAGCAACCAAGTAGAAACCATAAACAATAAAACCAGAATAAAACCAAAACTAATGATTTTTTTCCTTCCAGAAATAAGACACTTAAATCCAATAAAAATCTACGAATGGAAATGAATCGATGCGTTCATCTGACACGCTTCAATGTTGGAAACATTTGCCATAAGGTTAATGAAACTTTAACGTTATGAACACTACTGCACTGTGCCATGTTTGGAAAAAAAAAATGTGCTATCTACTTCAAATAATGGCGATAGATGGCGCCACGTGTGTATTCAGGTTGACTTTTGTAAATACTATACTTTTGGTGGCCCACGCAAGCAAGATTACGACATTTTTTTTTTCAAATAAACCTAAAAAACCTGAAAGATAACCGCTTTTTAAACAATGTTTCCAACTGAACATTTCGTGTTCCGTATATCCCAGTCGGTTTTCCTCGAAGGTTTACCTTAAAGGTTAATCAAACATCTTTTTTGGTAGACATTTGCCATGCTACGGCTCTATTAACTTGTTTTTCGTAAAATAATAATCAAAAAACGAAATATATTTTAGTGGCTTTCAATGTTAGCAAGCACTTAACCTAAAATAGCATTTCTGGATGACATGACTTGAAGAAACAAACTTTTAAGATCCATTTTGATGCCACCAAAAGCATACACACACCAACCACGCCTCTGCTCAATATCACATCAACTAGTTTTTTTTCTCACATCATATGTTAGAGGAGGGGAAAAAAAAAGTTGGAGTTTTTTATTATTTGGGTGAAAATCATTCACAGACTCAAGTTTAGATGTCTCTGATCCAAATTTGGAATTCTAGTTGGAAATGTTTCAAAAACAAGACCAACGGCTGAAAACTTTGTAGGAGGAAATGCATTCTTTCGAAGGAAGGATGTGGAGTAGAGAAAAAAAAAATGAAAATACATCCACCTAAGGCTTCAACGTTGCACACAACAAGAAAAACAGATCCTGAAAAAGCAATTTAATGGAAAATCCACCTCCCAGATATCTCTCTAATCTCAGTTTCGCGTACATAATCCCTGCCTGTGTTTCAATTTACACCATCCTATTTTTACATTGCATCGGACATCCTTGCAAATAGAAACCGATTTTAAGTCCACCGTGTAAGCCACTTACATCCGTTCTTAACAAATGGCTAATTTCGAAATGCTCCAATGCTTATTTTCTCAATCATTAGGAAATACCTCGTCTTGTGGGGCAACTAAAAAGTCTTCCTGCGAGGATTTCTGGAAACATTACCATCGTTAAGTAAAGAAAAAATGCATTCTTACAGTACTGATACTCCTAAAGTAATTGAAATCCGAAATATTGAAGACCAACAAAGGTTTTAATTCTATAGGTGTTCATTTTTCTCTATCATAAGTAAGCATATTAGTGCGACAAGTTTGAACTTGAGCAAAGCTTGATATTTTTTTTTGCCAGGCTATTAAGAAATGAAAATAAACTTCTGCATAAACGAAACAAGTTGAAGAAAAAAACAAAAAATAAAACACTTGCTTAAGTTAAGAAAAGGACTTGTGTACTCACACTTGGACACCTGGTGGCAAGTCCCAGACGCACTCTCCTGTTGTTAAATTTGCATAAAGGTGCTCTTTGGTGCGTGGCTCGATGATCTCCACCCAGTCCACCCTGTAAAAACACAAGTTTATTTTTAGTACAAAATAACGAAAATCAAAATATAATTCCTGTTTTTCATCTTAACCCAGACCTGGTTTGAAGCAATGGAGACGGCGTTCAGCCACCAGGGGGAGTTCTGCACACGCGAGCAAAATGGCGCCCTTATGGCACCACGTGTTTGCCACGTGCCCAAATGTGGTATTTCTCATAAATTCGAGCATGGAAACCCGATCACATGGTTGCAAAAACGCAAATATGCTTAAAGGCAATGTTTACAGGGTGTTGCAGTAACCCCAACGACATCAAAGGGAGTCTCTTTAAATCCCTAAGGCAAACTGGGTGTATTTTATCTTTCAACTTCACCATAATTCGCCATAAAATTGTGAAATGCATACCTATATGCGATGCTAAAATAAATATTTAAGTTTTAAAACCTAGTTTGTCAAAATGTTTCTCATAATTTTACTGAAGCAAGAACAATTGGTTTTTTAAGATGGCAGCCCAAGCCAACCACCACCGACATGCCTCATTTTTGGAGCAAATAGAAGCGGCCATATTGGATACGCTAACATACAGCTAAAATTAATATTATGATAAGTTGTAGTCGGGTAACTTCAAAAAGACAATTTGAATTACAGACATTTCTCGGTTATCATTCCTTGAAATTCCTTTTTGGAAATATAAACAAAATTTAATGAAGGTTTACCTTGCGTGTGACCTTAAATGTTCATATTATTATCAATAACTTTTTCTACGTTATTAAAGTGGATATTTGCCAAAGGAAATAACATGTTTGTTTCAGAAAAACGGAGGAGTGGTAGTGACCTCTACAGAAGAACTTGGCGCATTTACTAATCGCCCATTAAGCTTATATAGCCCAGTGGAAGACCCAACAAAATTCAAAATATTTTAGTTACAACGAAATAATATTTATGCGTTGAAACTCCCAGGGATATTTCTATTTCGAGGCAAATTTTCAAAGAGGGGCATAATCACCCATTTTATTTTTAGAAAATAAAACAGAAAAGCAGCCCTCGGATGATTTTGGCCATGACTTAGCATACACATAATACCACATGCGGCAGAAATTGCCTATTTTTTCCCTTTAAGTAAATTTGCTCCCGAACCAGCTGCTTTAGTGGGAGCGGAGGGGGCGGATGAAACATTTTGGGGGTAACGAACTGAACGCTACTAGCGCCATCCATCAAAACAATGTGAAAACTCCAGGGGGCGTTCGCATCGACGGCCAAAATCGCATTTTAGACAACTCATAAAAATCTTAAAAAACATAAGGAAGGCTAAATATTTGAAAAAGTCGATAACGGCGCTGTCATGTTTGGCTCGCCTTCAGGGTTTGAAATACGAGCAACCTAGGGCATTCCCAGCGGTGGAATTGGGGGGAACATTACCTCCCTGACAGATATATTGGATTAGAACACAAAAACTAAAATAGCTTTTTTTTTGGAAGAAAATAAAAACAAAATGCTGGACGAAATTTGCATGCAATTTTCCTTTGCAGAAATATACTTTTTAAGACTCCAAAAAAAGATGCTTTAAAAAAAAAATCGCAAGCTCAGGTTTTATTAGTACCATGTGCATGGAAATTTCAAGTGGTGTTTTTTGGATATAGGGAGATGGCAGGGATATCGTTAACCCTTTATCATTGTTTTGTCTTAAGACAGCCATAAATAACATCACGAAAACGAATGGTTTAATGGATTTGGGGGGTAGTAGCCTCTTTATAAGAAAATTAAGAATTTTAAGTAAACCCTTTAAATTACGCCAGATGGCACTGGTGTGGCGCTCAAAATGGCGACTCTGATCCAGCTTTGGTTATATATAGCGAAAAAGCAAGAATGCTGCGGTGGCATCATCACAACAATGACAGAAGAGCCAAGCAAAACACTCGGTAAAATAAATTAAAAGTCTCAGAAAAAACAAGTATAAAGAAAATGTTCCGCTTCACACGCGTTTGGAAAACAATCGCATTTTTTGTAAGGAAAGTTGACATTTGGGGAACGCAAAAAGGCAACGAAGGAATTTGAACGGCAATAACGCCCTGCTTCAACTGATGCTGTAACGCAGGCAACAAATGGGTTTAATTGGGGAACAAAAAGACGAAACCAGCTGTAATTACCCATAAGAAAAACGTCCGTTGAAAATCTACGAAGCGAAACGATGACATAAAACAAAAGGTCTTTCCAAATAAATCGCACGAAAAATTGGTCACGGTTTGCGTTCATACAAACCCATTACTGCTTGGGAATCTTCATTACATTTTGGGCAATTTCGAAATAAAAAAAAGAAACAAGATTGGCAAAAAAGTGAACATTTCCTAATTTAAAAAAACAATAAATTAACGGCATCCATTAATTGAATTTTGAAGAAAAAATATCAACATGAATTTTGAATTAAAAAAAAAGCTTTTAAAGTGCATATGCATTAGCCAAGCTTCAATGATGACTATAAATACAATGTATAAATTGCCAGGAAAGTTTAAATGACTCAACTCAATTAAACAAGACGTAAGGCATCAAGTGACAATGTTTCTTACCATACGAGTTGCAATCTTAAATTCAAAACGCGTTATTTCAATTAATCATCCATAAATACAGTTTAGAGCATTCAAAATTGATACATGTATAATTTACGAATGTAATAGGCTAGGATGGATACAAATTATAAAATACATAGGTGCATGATTTATCGTAATTGACGTTAATAAATGACTAACACTTGTAATTACACAAATTGAAAGGTCCAAATTTCAAAATATGAAAGACGTGCCTGACCATATTAGCTGATTGTTGCGCATGCGCATATACAAATCGTAATTCGGCAATTGGAAGAAATCCATTCCGTGACTAGCTAGTTTTTCGTAGGCTACATATGTACTTGTACGCACAAAGCCGAATAACAGCTACAAAAAACCAAAAAATTCTAACTAAGAACTTTGAAGGCAATTCCAAAATACACCACAGACTTGACATAGCAGATTTTCTCCCATGTACCTTTTTTTAACCGACCCCCAATCTTAATCAAGGTTTGGCGCTTCCCCCATGGATCTGGGTGAGATTTCTATTCAATAATAAATCTGTGCATAAAAAAAAATTTCGCATTCGCCCCATACGAGTTCACCCCCAGGGTCGAGGGCTCCTCCTCCTCCTTACTTCTTGTACTGATGACACGCCTTCAAGTTGGTACTTTTTTTTTTTAGAATTTCCCGTGCCTCTTTCATATTTCAGCGCATTTCAAGCCTGCACGAAACACGTGTAGCTCATTTATCAGCATCTAAATTGAAATAAAAGATGTTTGAAATCCCTTTTATATAAGGGTGAGAGCAAAAGAGAAGGTGGATCCAAAGTCCCCGTTCAGGATTAATCTCGGAAAGGAGGAAAGAAAAACGCTTCATTTGGTATTCGAACGTGTTTTCTTTTAGTGTTGCGTTTATCTTAAAAACTCGTGTTCAACCCCTTTTATCATACTTTCCTATCTGTTGTTGTTCGTGAGATGAAAATTGCTATTGATATAATCACTAGGAATCTACCTGATTGCTAGACGGAACAAGTTCGATGATCTTCCTTAGGGGACATTCAAAAAGGACGTCATCATGAGGGTGGTAGGGGGAAGGGGGTCTGCTGGCATGTGGACAGGGGGATGATGGCCATATTATAGACGTCCACTAATGAAGGTATATTTTTCAGTTTTTGGAGTTTTTGTTTAATTAAGTTTTAAAGGTCGGTGAAAGGGAAATATGAAACCAGAAGAAATGTGTCCCCAGTCCAAAGCGTACTTGAATTTTTAAAACCTCAGAAAAGTCGGGAATTTAGTTTAGAACAAATTTACACGAATCCCAGGGGTTCAAACCCAGAGGACGCAACAATTTCGGCGGATCTTCATGTGCGCACGCGCGAGGAACTTATTTCCCGGTAATCCTGGAAGATAAGTTCCAAGACAGTGCGCACATTCACCACCACCGCCGAAATCAATATTTCAGCATGAAGGTACCTATTATGATTAATTTCCATATGCTCAACTCCATATTAAGTTTGTATACAACAATAGCTTTGTTGATAACAATTAGAGACATACAGGTTAATTTTCTTCCATTACAAGTACAAGTATTATGTCCCCATTTCCGCTATTTTTTTCATCTGGGGCGTCATTGTTACATAATTATCTAATCACGTAAACATGCATTGGTAATTTTGATGTATTGTTGCAATAGAAACACGAGATTTTTCAACAATGCATCTATTAAATCCTTACGCATGCATCAATGCCACACATTCATTGGTACTAAATGCACAATTTATTTCCATCGTCATTTACAATTTGCATTTACATTTTATTATTGTTCATATTTTTCAAAAATGGTTAGTCTAAATAAAACTCACGTTAACTGGTTTTATTTGCATTAACATTTCCTTACACTGCTCAATTAAGAGAAGCCTATAACAACGAGGAAGCAACTTCCATAGTACGTGTATTTTATTCATTTCATATCAAGCTGCATGTTAATTAATTTTTACGATGGAAATGTACGCCTCGTTATTGAAATCGTGTTAAACCATCCTTGTTACACGATAACGGAGAACACGTTTTCAAATAAACAAGATAGCACAGCATACCTATTAACTGGGCATTAAACCCATTCATCGAACGATAGAAAACATGAGATTTCCCATTACATTTTTCGATGAATAATAATTAAAAAAAAGAATAAAATAAGCAGAGTAACGTGACGAGATTTTGAAAAAGACGTGCTTAAAAACGGTTCGATGATGCTTATTTAATTGGCATAAGCATATACAAATATTAAGCAAAGTTAAATATAGCTTTAAATATGCTATAATACATCGTGTAGTTGAATATTTTCGAATTACACTTAACACAATCAATGGATAAGAAAACAAAGCCAAGTAGAGCATTATAAGCATATACTTAAATATGTGGTAGAATGATGTCGTGGGAAATTAAGACGAGAGACTGTCATTTAAATACAATGGATTATTAAGTTCAAAATCAAAGAGGGTGGATGAAGATGCCTTAATAGGGTTGAAAAAGGGGTCAAGTGTGGTTTGTATGCTGTACTGTTATAGTAAACATGATTCCCATGATTAATTCGCTTCACTACATGTTTTCTGTAATTAACCCTCTTGAACTTTGATTATTATTTGTTATTCACCAGTTAATTACAGCTGGGGCAGCAACCGAAATTCATTATTGAACTGTACATGGTGCAACTGAACTCAGGACCATATACGAGGCTACATTGGTATTTCTTATAGGTAGATTGTTACTTATGGAACTTAAATCATAAACTGTAACTATTCTATAGTACCTACCTACTAACTAAATAACGAATAGAAAACACCATTAGAATGATTTCTAAAGGAATACATTGGAACGATTTCTAAAACAATAAATTAGAATAATTTAAGTTCTACACAATGTCATCAAATTTATTCTCTAAACACGACATGACGTTAAAATACATATTATATGCTACACAGCTACATACAAAAATAAACTTTCTGCCATGTCAGCTGAAGTAAGCCTTCAATTTCACATGTGGCATCCCAAAACTGAAATGTTCAACAGCTTCTGAAGCATGCTGTAACTTTAGAGCAATGCACCTCCAAAACGAGAGTATTTATATTCCAGGAACTGATGTCACGAGTACGGAACCGGAAGCTACTCGAATGTTGACATTTTTCGCACGCTTGCTATTTGCACATTACATGACAAATGATCTATCTCGAGTGTTCGTGAACAGTGTTGAGTGTTTGGATTGGCCATTGCTTGATTTACCTTCTTTATGCCTTAAAGGCTTTTATTAGACACTTTAGATGGCAGTGCAATTGATCTATATGTTGTGTGAGGGACCTGCAGGGAATTAATTGGTAAGCGTGTGAAGACAGCCAATAGAAATGTTCGATTAATTCTGGACTTGAGAATCAATCGAGGCACTTGTTAACCATCTCCCTGAGTCAGCCGGTGGTTGTCGGAACAACTTTTTGTTAGTTGCCATAACATTAACTCAACCTTGTACGAGCTCTATCTGAAAATTGTATCACGCTGATAGTGTTTTGTATTTCAGACATAATTTCAATCAACCCAACACTTAAGGGCGCAGTAAGCAGCGCTGACCCGTCAACAATCACCCTTAGCACATTTTCCCTTCAAACACCATATGGTTCCCAACATAACGATAAAGCTAACACATGTCTGAACCTCATTTTTTTTCTGTTTACATAAGCTCGCCGGCCTCCTAAACGAAAGATAAAACCATTCTTCTTTGTGTCTTTCTAGGACAAGTCAAAATTGTAGCAAGTGGGGGTGATGGCATACAACTTCAACATTAAGCTAAAATCGTATGTAGCGCCATCTGAGGACACTGCAGTCAACTGTATAAAAATCATGTTAATTCGAGCACATCCTGCTTAGGTCTTCTTATAAAAAAACCCGCATAAGTGGCGGATTTGGAATACTACGTGTTAAACCAATTTATAGCCATGTTTTAAGTCCCCCTAATCCCATGTCCCACCGTGGCGTGTCTCATGGACACGCACGTAAACAATGCAAGTGTTCAACAAAGGGCATCACCATTGTGATTTTTCGCCATTGACTCTGGGCCAGAAAACCATTGTTACGTCCAAACGGGGTCAGCTGGACTCTAGGACCAGGTGGTGCGATAGGCGAAATTCCGTGACATTGAAAAAAAAACACGTCCGAGATACAGCGACATCTGTGTCGAGCGTGTGCGTATTATATGGGCGGCTTTGGCCTTTAGAAATGTCAAGGAAAACCAGATTGCGTTAAGACAACAGTTTGTAATAAGGTTAATGAGGCGAGAAATCAAAGGAAAATCGGAAGTCCTGATTGCCAGCGGATGGAGTTACAAAACAGGGTTCAAGTTACCACACTTATCTCAGGCAGGACTTCGGTCAGTTGAGGAGGCATGAATTGGGAAAAACCAAGCAGGTGCACAACAAGATAAAAAACAACTTAATCGAGCAATGAAAATGTGGTTAGGCGTTAAATTTTCACCTGTCTTAATAATAGTCACGCTTATCTCAAACTTTACATTTGCTGGAGAAAAAAAAGTGAAAATACGTGATCTCCATCAGCATAAAAATATGTTTAAATGTCTTAAAACATGCAATTGCGGCATTACCATCGCATTGGTCAAGCATAAAATCAATTACCAAATTACTACATGCAGATGCACCTCAAATAATGTATGAAATAAACCTGATGGCTATCACGGCGTTCCATACGGGATATTCTTATGGAATGCCGTGATAGTCCACCGAATTGAACAAAGAAAAGTGTAATGTCACCACACAAAATCAAAGTTTTAGGAAAATGTGTCCAACAGTATAGACTGGCGATTATTCCTGATCTTATTTTTACATAATTTTACCTTCATTGCACTTTCAGTTACATGGCAGCTTCATGTATCCTAAATATCCTATTTAAAGACTTTTCTTATAGTAGAATCGTGAACATCTTTGGGTGTGGCTTCTTTCACCCTCACCTAATAGATACCCTACAAACTGAAAACTAATTGTCCCCTCGTAACCTACAATGAAATTCAGCATCCGTTAGCTCACCATTTCAACCGAATACATACCTTTACAGATTCTTAAAAGCATTAAAATAAGATTTAAGACATCACGACCACCATTAATAAGTGAAATAATTACAACTTTGCATGAAATGAATAATCGAAATTGTGACAGAAGTAGTTCAATCACGCGGCGCTTTCACCCACCTATATTTAGCCGTATCTAAATTTCAAATCTCCAATGCGAAAATAAGTAGGCCATAACCAAATACACGATTCAAATTTCAAGTTTCTAGTTCCACCACATCAGGCTGAGGAAAAAAAAAGTACCATTTCTTGTTTCCGGTCCCAAAAGTAAATCCATGCACGTGTCTACCACCTGTCCCTTTTCCAGACAATTTACGAAAGCAGGGAGAACAAACGTGGCATCCATTTTAATAATAATTCAAGCAACTTGTTTAGGGTAAAAAAACAATTTTTTTATCCATGGTATACAAAACTTGTGGCGCCCTCCCATACGATTAAAGAAGAACGTTATTTATACATCACGTGCTCTACATTCACGCTTATTTTACCTCATTTTAAGCAGATTTGATTACGGAACAACACAGTGGGCAACCTTCCCTATGGTGATTACCCTCCAACCGTCTCGCCAATCAGTTTAATTGACCATGGCGCTTTTTATAATCAAAATGCTTGGCGCATCCCGTTTCCTAAACCAGCAATTTTCCCCAGCCATGTTAAACCGACCCGTACACACCCTGACAACGTCGTCGTATATAGTGATCATTCTCAAATTATACACGTGATTAAAACAATACACGGACTCGTCCAACCTAAATACACACACTAGGAATGAGTTATGATCCAGACATGAACAGAAAACAGATGGACGACAGGCCTGCATGGATGGATGAACTGCGCGGCCTTTGACCCTGAAACGACCACGTGAAAGGAAAGACCAGGGGTGTCCTCCAACCCATGGCCCGCGGCTAAAAAAAGTTGGACACCCCTGGGGTAGCCTAGACTATACAAATCTGCATTATCTACTATGTTTGGACGACGATACATACAACATATACATGGGACATGTTTGGACTTGTTTTACATAACCAAAGTTAGGGCACTAAAACGAACTTTTCACTTGGACAGTTGGGCTATCTGCATTTGGCCCACAAAAGGTGCACATGCGCATTAGATTCCAAGGTCCACAAGTTGAGTGTCTTTTGTGAAGTAGGCACAAATGCAGCTTGCAATGTCATGTCAATATAGACTACAAGAGCAACTTGCAGTTAAAACTTTCTTTTTTCTCCAGCTCTTCTATTTTGGAATCTGTTTGAGTACCCCTGTAGTTATCCTAACATGTAACTTCCCAGTAGAAAAAACAATTTCCATAAAACTGTACTTATCAAAACAAAAAATGCCATTTGGAACTACACTTTTACAACAGTATTATACTGTACTTTTACTGCACTTTTATTGCAAAAAAAAAAAAAAAAAAAAATGCAGTTTTTCTACAATTCATAATTGCAAAATATAAGCAGTTTTAAATTCTGACATTGACTGCACGCTGTAGATTTTCTGCTGGGCTAACCTGAAACACGTTGCATTTTACAAATATTTGTTGACGTCCAAATTTCCCTTCCAGGTGTATTAGGTGCTCATTTATGGCACATCTTGTCATGCACTTCCGTGGTGTCATTCACGTATGACCCCCATGACCGAATTAACGGGGGGTTAAAGGCAAAAACTGCTTGTTGTACTTTAGCTACATATGTAAATGAAGTCATAATTCCATCATAAAAAGCGACTGGCTGGCTGGCGTACGTCGCAAAAAATCACATCGCCATAGCGCACCCCTAGAGAGCAATTAAGTCGACAAACAAATGAAGGTGAATTAATTGCTCTCCCCCATGCATTATTGCGCACCAGAATACACGTAAAAATAACACAGGGATAAACATTCGGCGTCATGTCGGCGCCATTGAGGCCGTAGAGCGCCATACCATGTGCACGCTTTTGTGATTACTTGCAAATATCACCCAATGTGGTCGTTCTTCGTATACGAAATCAAAAATTTTGACCAAAAAATCACAACACGAATTCAAATCCAATGTCAAATTATATAATCTTACGAGCTTTAGTATAGACCTGAAATCCACCAAACTTTCAATATGAATAACCACTATAGAGGGATATTCAATGACATAGGGGGACAATATCTACATACATGTGAATATGACCAAAAAATTGCCCTCAAATCACATAACGAGTCGTCAGAGTCCTCATTAATTTTCACGTGACGATAAAAAGGCGAATTTTAATTGGATACAAATATCAGATGGAAAGGGGAATATTAATGGGCCAAGGGTGCACCATCAAACCCAACATTGAGATCCGATTAGTGTGAGTCACTGCTCAAACGGTAGGTTTTTATGGGTGAAAATGGAATGACATGGGTGGGCATGATTTTAATGATAAAAATAGGCGCCGTGTCGGGTCAGGTGATCGATTTCGTTTCGTACGCATCCCTAGCGGCAGTGATTGATCGAGGCGACACTCGAGCTATTTATGCTAGACTAACCATATCATTCCTGCAGGGATTTTTAAACTTTCCAAAATAGTCTCCTCCACTTGCCACAAAATGAATTTGAGCATAAGTTATGCTAAAAGTTCTAAATTGTAATTCTATTCCAGTTCAACCAACGCCCCCTGGTGGTGTATGCGTCTTTAAAATCGCATTTTCAACTTGGTAGGCGTTCTTTTACTCCAGAAGCGACCATGTTTGAAATACTATGCAAATAGCACACATAACCAGACTAATACAACACCAAGGGGGTTCTGAACCGAAGTTAGGCTACTCTTGGATGACAACTAAACATGTGAAATTTGTTTTTTCAAGTTGTAACGCCCGTACGTCTGTCATTTCTTATGTAAAATTCTTCCTTCTCTACAATATTACATGATTAGCTAAACTGACATCATGTGGCATTCATTGTTTTTAGCAGTGATTTCCCAATAACAACAGTGCAAAAATAGCTGAAGCAGCCAATGCAATAACCTCAATAAGGCTCATTTGGCAAGCACTGAACCAATCGGTCGGCAGAGGGGGTTACAAACATAGCAGAAGGAATTTTGGCAGTCATGGAAGAGGAGGAGGGGGTTTTAATGTGTAGTCAACAAACCCATAGAACCCCCATGTGGCGATCGAGGGTTCCACACGCCACCACCATAATGGACTCACTGCCAGGTAAAATACGAGCCAGAGATTCGGTCCCTCCGAGTGCTGACTCATGGGGATACAGATTTGGGGTTGAAGCAGAGGGTGAAGGGGTTAACAAGGGGGTCGACAACAATTCTATACACGCGTTTAAGCCTAGTCATACTGACGCTTTCAACGAGTTACGATGTTTTATTTGGTTTAATAGATGCACAAGTCTTAATTGTGGCACCATCACTCAACCGTTAAACAAGACAAGACACATTTTCTCGAATCCAAATCAGTATTATAAATCAAAATAGAAATGAAATTTCTGAATTTCAAGTCGTTATATCCCGAATCCCAACCGCTAAACAACGATTGTTTTTAGAATTCCAGCTGTTGGAAGATATATACGAGACAATGGTTGTGTCTTGGATCTCAATAAACTGTAATTATCAGAAGTTAAAAAAGCAAACTTTTGTGTGTGCTATT
>JAQGAE010002307.1:0-18384 GCA_034696685.1 Julus scandinavius | reverse complement strand
CAGTGGGACAGTCTGCGCAACCAACTTTAATCTTTTATAGCAAAAAAAACTAGTAGCTCTAAAACGATGACAAAATGCATACAGATACTGAAGGCTTGTATATTACTTTTTTATTCTTTTAAAATGCTACCAGTTAAATATTTTTCCCAAAAAAAAATGAATTATAAAAAGTCTACCCACTGTGCCCCGGTCTCCCCTACTAAATATAAACTTTGAAAAAACGGAAAGTCAAACAAGCAGATTTTATCAGCATAAAATACCTCAATTTCCTGAAACATAACAATGAGGACTTACTAGACTTTCAAGAATAGAATTTCCTAAAAGTCTGAACAGATTATGTTTGATGATCATATTATTTTATTGTTCAATGTTTGTTTTTTTATTTAGCTTTTTTTGCGATTTCTCAAAAATTATTTCAAGAAATAACAAGTAACATTCATTCCATCATTCACTTAAATATTTGTTTAAGATAGAGAAATTGCATTAATCCATATTTTTAACTAACGATTATTTCCCCTTGCTTTCATCAAGTTTCATGTACCCAGAAGTCATTAAGAAAAAATATGCATGGTGTTCTTTCTTGGGATAGGTCTATACGTTTGATATAAAATCTGTTTGTAAATATTAACACATGTTACCATAGTGATTTCACTGTTGGAAAACATAAAACCTAAATATCGCTTTTAAAGATTTATATTATTCCACAAACAAACCTGAGGCATATTTCTATGGATCGTAAGGTAAATTCTCAAATATAGTTGCCCCTTTTGGATATATATACCTAGTATATGATGTGGTATAGCATCAACTATAATGGTATAATTTAGAAAGGTCAATACTACTTAATTATGAGGTCAAAAGTTTGTGACAGCTTGTATTAGACCATAGCAGCTCTAGGAAACCTAATTCATTTCAGTAAGCCTAATAAGCTATTATAGTATTAAGTTGCACACATTTGGGTAACAAAATTAAAAATCTAATTATCATTAAATAAAAGTTTTCTAGTCGACCTTAAAGAGTAGGTCTATAGATTTTTATTTGCGCTGTTGATAAAGAAATGCCTTAAGCAGCTCCTTACACTAATTAAGTGGACCTACAATTTACACTGGAATAACTAATTGTAATCGTATCCATGCATACGCCGCTAAAATTTATTTTCTAATTTAAGTTAGGAAAAAAAGGTGAATTTCGTTGATGAATAATCTGTGTGTCTGTTGGAACGTGCCAACGAAGAATTTCTCCAACAAATTTCATTAATTTTTTTTACAGTGTTTCCAAATTAGAGCTCATTAGTGCACAAGCATGTCCATGCACATTAGAGAAGGCATCTGTACATGGTGTCTGAAACATACTGAACATGTCTTGATTTCATATTTCATTTTCACGGTCATTAGTGCAGCTGGGACTGCACTGGACATTTTATTCAAGCAACTATTACCTCACCAAATTGAAACACATTGGTTTTAATGGAACCACGACCTCCTCCCCTTTTTATCTGGCAACTAATCAGTTGAAACTGGTTCCATTCTGCAGGTGATTTTATTACCAAAAACCAGTTTGTTGTACTGGCCAACAGGTTTTGGGTGAAGGGAAGGTGAAAAAAGTCACTAGTGCCACCTACTCTTAAGAGGGATTACAACCCTATCCTTTTCAATGAGTCAAATTTGCAAAGATATTCACAGTCAAATATAAAAAGATTAAATAAAAACAAAAAATGCTTAAATAGCTTAATAAATCAGCAAGGTGCTGATCAGGTCATTTTTCACTATACACCAAAACCTCGCTTTACGGCCTGGATACATTCCGGAAAGGGTGGCCGTATATCGAAAAAGTCGTATAACGAATCAATTATTTCTGCATTGTGATTTTTTTCCCTTCTTAAACTAAGTGAAACCCATAAGTTGTTTTATTGCTAGCCAAATCCGACCTTGTTTGTACAAATTGGGATAACTTAGGGGTGATCCATAAATTATGTCACACTTTTTGCCTTTTTTTAAACACCCTTTACCCCTTTGTCACAATTGTCACAAATTTCACTACACCCCATCCATAATGATGTCACAACCCGTCGATTCCTCCCCCCCCCCAATTATATTTTAATAATTCTGAAAATCACTACAGGACCCAAATCTTTTTTCCTACTGCTATTCAAAATTTCAAATGTTAAAAAAATAAAAATAAATTTTACCGCATATATTTTTACCGTTTGAAATAAATTTTGATTGTGTGATGTCACATTACCGAACCACCCCCACCCTTGGTCACAATTGTCACAAAAAACAAACAACCCACCCACCCCCTAGGTGTGACATAATTTTTGAATGGCCCCTAATCACATTTTTTGGCAACTTTCTTTAATTACAGCATTTTTTTTGGCTGTATAACGAAACATAGTGGGGCGTAAATCGAAACAGCGCCATAAAAGTCCGTTATAGCAAATGGCCGTATAGCGAGGTATAGGTGCATACAGGTTTGAAAAATGTTCGGTAGTTTGCACTACTAAGCTTTGAGTGCAAACATTCAAATAACAATTTATTAAATATTAATTTTAAAAAATCTACTATTTTAAAATGAAAAATGACACGATCAGTACCTTGTTAATTTATTAAGCTATTTTAAACAATTTTTATTTTTATTTAATCATTTTATATTTGACTGTGAATATCTTTGCAAATTTGACTTATTGAAAAGGATAGGGTTGTAATCCCCCTTAAGAAAAAACTTAGATAGTTAATTTTGTAATGCACCAATAAGTTTGTCATGGGATTTCATCAATACTGTCACACTCGAATTTTTGATATGAAAAGAGGTTTGTAGTTTGAAAAATTCAGTTTACACTGTTATAGGGCCCAAATTGAACATTTTTTTAAAAATAAAAATAAACATTTCCGTTAATAGGTTATTTCAAAAACTGCAACGCAAATACAGACAGGTAAAGGCAATTCAATTTTCTGTAAATAAATTGCATTTTTCGTTTTTTTTTTTTTTGTAAAAACATTATAATGCGATAAAAAGTCTTTAAAAATGAAAAACAATTGAAACATAAATTGCATCTGAAACGCATTATCAAAACAATATACGTTTATGTAAACGTAACATTTGTTTTCCAGAAAAGATAAATACAAGATTGATTGTGCAATATTGTTCTTCAGTTATTTGGTTGAATATACATGTAAATATTATCATTTCATTTTGTCATTATTAAATGTAGAATGACATCATAATGCAGGTTTCTACTCTACATACGTTTAACGACTTAAATTTCTTACTAAGTTTTGTTATGAAAAACGTGCGTTTTTAAAGGTAAGTGACGTTTGCAACACATTTCAAGCCAATTAACCATTTTGACAAATTGGACAAGTTGTTGTTATTGTTCCAGAGATTAATTTTCGAATCAAGTGTAAGGGAAGCCAATGGCATTAGGTTTAGAAATATTGATTAATTTGCATAGCGAAGTAACTTCCTATACACTGCTGTATTCAAAAATTACGAGGGATGTCCCAGAAATAAATTATTTACAGGGTATTTATTCATGAACAGCTTATCCAATCGAAAAACGGAAATACACATTTTAAACTGGGACTTTTCACTATTTTTCAACATGGTCCTCGAGCCAATTGTTGCACTTGTCCCACCGTGACACCAGTTTCTGTATACCATCGTTGTAAAAAGTGTTCGGTTGGGTGTACAACCAATGAGAAACTGTTTTAACGAGTTCATTGTCACTCCTGAAGGACTGTCCACCAAAATACAGCTTCATGGCCCCGAACATATATTTTGTGATACATTGTCGAAACTTCGAGCTGAAATTTTGACAAAATTGCCTAATTTGGTTATGTGGACATCAACGACGTTGTCCCTGACATCGCCCACATTGTGAACCAAAAAATTGGACTTTAGGGGTGGGAGGTGTTGAAGCACCCACCGTACAGTCCTGACTCGGCGCCGAGTGATTTCTACCAGTTCGGACCCAAGAAGCTGTATCTTGGTGGACCGTCCTTCAGAAGTGACAATGAGCTCATTAAACAGTTCGTCATTGTTTTGTGGCGGCTCCGGCTGTTCCTGGTCAGCGTGGCATCTAGCTGCCTGGCCGAAGCGATGGCCAACTCTGATTGGCTGACGTCACTGATCAATTCGACCTCTTTGACATGGGCTAACTCTCTCTCTGGCTCCAGCTCCCCTTGAGGCTAGACATCTCTCCCTCCATCAGCTTGCCAACACAACGTTGTAATTCAAAGTATTATTGCTAAACCAAATAAATCGTTTTTATATCTTACCAATAAATAAGTTAACCCAAAACAAATTCGTCTAATCATCTTCTTTTGTATCGCCTTGTTTACCCAACAATGGTATTACAATGATGGTAAACAGAAACTGGTTTCACAGTGGGGAAAGTGCAGCAATCGGCTCGGGGACTATGTTGAAAAATAGAGAAAGCTCTCCTCTTTAAAATGTACATTTCCGTTTTTCGATTGGATAAGCAGTTCATTAATAAATGCCCTGCCAAACTTAGTTTTGGGCCACCCCTCGTACTTAATTATTCAAAGAAATTAAAATTTTAACATTGGGGATATGGAGGTATTTTAAAAGTGCGGCTAATCCTATAGTCACATTTTAATTTTAAACCATACACATTGTATACGAACATGGCTATGAAATACTCACAATTCTCGTTTATGTTCAAATGAGTTAAATATGATAATGAAATGAGAAAGGAAAGATGGGCAATTTAAATTGTACGTGCTTTATACTCTGAACATTGGCATCAACAAAGCAATCTAAGTTTATTTCGGTTTACGACATATATTTTAACAACTTACAATAAATGTAAAATTTCGAGACTGACATAGAAAACGAATGATGGCAATGGATGCTTTTTTTTTCTTCAACAAAACGATGCCACATTTTGATTTTATTTAAGAGAGAGAAGAAGAACTGAAGAGATACGTCTACCATTCACGATATATTGCCAAGCGCAATTGAATTTTTCTATTAAATTTACTTGTTGGTTCATTGTGAGCTCTTTTTAGAAGTGCTATTCAATTTCGTCCAATTTCTTACAGGCCAATAAGCCATCACAGTTTCTCGTAATCAAGAAGTTGGCAGAAATGCAACTTCTCCTAAAGCTCCCAAAAGCCGCCATTTTTGAATATTTACGACTTGTCCTAAATCTCTTTGCAATAAATTGAAATTGAACAAGAGCACTTACACTACATTTAATAGTGCATAAATGTCACCAATATAGGAGAAAATTCAATTGCGTTTAGCAATAGGTATAATATCGTAGAAATAGATCCAAACTAAAAAGTTTGCCTATCTATACGAAATAACATAAACGTGTCCAGTGGAGCCACGGTTTACGAACGTCTCTATTTACGAACAAATCGGTTTACGAACGTCTCTATTTACGAACAAATCGGTTTACGAACACCACATGTTGTTTCGATTTACGAACACATTTCTCTGGACCACCGATCAAAGATCCGAGTTTCTGCAATTGTTTTACTAGTTCCAGCAGAACATCTTTGTTACGGATAAGTTTTACTAAATACGAGAAACATCAAAAATGTGTTAGAATTTCCAAGGATTTAAATTAAAATCGATATTAGTTTCGAGGATATTAGCCTCAATTGCAAATATGGAAAAAGTTGGTCTCTCGTTTTCTCCACGCCAATTGCAGATGCAATGGAAGAGAATCCATCGATGACGTCAATTTGAGACATAAATCATATAATTCACAACAAAATAATACACATTTTCCTAATGGAAACAATGTTTGTTAAAATAAATTTCTTAAACGGAATCTGCAAATTGAAGTTGATTCGCAGCAGCGTCATCATGACGACACCACGTGGGAAAGTCTTTATTTTCTATAATATTGTTATCATGGATGTACTATATATTAAACTGCTTTCTTCTAATATTACTGTTATATTTATTTACTTTCTGTATTATTTCCACACATTAAGCCAAAGAACGCATTATTTGGATTTACAGTAATTGCAATGATTCAGTTAACAAACTTTTAGGTTCACGAACAGGGTCGAGGAACGGATTAAGTTCGCAAACCGAGGTTCCACTGTAATACATTTGTAAAATAGGCATTTGTTTCCCCTTTACCATTGCACGTATTATGAAACTGTTTCATTCATGGTGAATGTCATATGTTCCAAAAATAAAATGTTAGGAAAGTGGATGTCTAAACTGTTAAACAAAAACGCAACTAACTTGCCTTTTATAAGTGTCTTTTGAGGATTTTTTTCCCGTGGAGGGGGAAAAAAGTAATTGAAACCGTGATGTAGTGCAGTATTTTCATATATTCTCATCAGACAAATCTAAATGATGAATAGATAAAAAACTTCTTCTAGCATGTACGCAATTATAGTCATATTGTCTACATTATTTCGGCTCAATTGAAATTGAAGAAAGAAAAAAAAAGACAAAAAATCACTTTAATAAAGCTATCAGGATGGAATAGAACGTGGCATTTCTTGGTGAACACGTTTTTCCTATGGTAAATAGGACGTGAACGTACATTTGTAGGGCTCTACGTACATTTAGAACAGATTTTGGCAAGCCAATTTTTCATTATCAACTTAATAATGTTCGTAGGCAACGAAAATGCCATTAAAACTATAAGAAACCGACAATGTCTTCGATATTGGAAAATGTAAAATGTAGGTGCCATGTAAAATGGTGTTCCTTTACATGTATATTCGACTGACTTGTACGAGAAAACTAATTTGAAATACCCACGAAATGTTATATAGCCTCAGTTTATGTAGCTTAGAGGACATTTGTTAAAAATATGCATAATCTAGTCGAAATAGCATAGTATATATTTAGATGAGGGAACATTACCATAATGGTTTTTATACGTAGGCAAATACTATGCAGCACGACTAAAGTGCATCATCAGAGTTTAGAAAATGTTTAGTTCAAACTAGTTTTGAAGATGGTTACCATAAAATTCAAACTACTTGTGCTTGGAAATAAAATGAGTTTTTATAAATGTTTACTGTAGTTATAAGGGCAAAACCTGGTTGAAAAAGCATACAGGAGCCATGTATGAACCTTGTATGGAAAAATTTCCCTAATACAAGATTTGGAAAATGGTTGGCGCTGTTGGATTCCCCGTTAAAGTCCCCCTCCACCTTAAATTTTCTTAACGGAGCAAACTTCAAAATTGTGATAAGGGCAACATATAGGAACCATGGGGTGCAATTTAATGGTGCAAAGCAATTTGACCTTTGACCATGTTTTCAAGGTACACACAGGAAGTACTTTAAGGATGCAAAATAGACATATGGTTTGATTTTGAAAGTTGTAGAGGAGGACTGTATCAGTCTAAAAATGCTTTATTTAGTATTACAATGTCCTTCTGTGAATTTGGTACTTGTTTGTTAATTCCCCGCCACCCAAAGTATGGCATGTCAAAAACAACATACTCACTCATGTTAACTAATGTGAATTAAAAAAGTATGGCATGTCAAAACCAACAATCACACACCACACCACACCTAACCTAGCCTAACGTAACTAACCGATTATGTTGCTTTTTGACATGCCATACTTTGGGTGGCGGGGAATTAACAAACAAGTACCGTGAATTTATTTCAAGTTTCCTGTGATGGACCTTGATGCAATCCTGTAGGTGCAAAGCAAATGTATTGCATAGGGTGGTTTATTTTCAAAGATGCAGTTAAGCTATGGCACTTTTGTGCTCCTCAGTTGCAGTGGTGAGGTGTTTGCCTGTTGTGCGCATGCGCACATATGAAGCTGCACACCAGGCTACGAGTGGAAAAGAGCGCTGTCCCTCCGGCAGTGTGACAAATTTACAGAGTGGCACACTAACATGCATTGGCCAAAGTCTGGCCCTTCGTTTAAAAGGAGTCGCTAAACATTTTCTGGAGCAGCACCCCTCCCCCTAATTTTAGCTACGAGCCGCCACTGACAGAAGGACATTTAAATACTAAAGAAAGCATTTTTCGACTGATACAGTCCTCCTCTACAACTTTCAAAATCAAACCACATGTGTATTTTGCATCCTTTAAGTACTTCCTGTTTGAATGACCTCGAAAACATGGTCAAATCGCTTTGTACCATTAAATTGCACACCACATGGTTCCTACAAGTTCCCCTTACCACAATTTTCAATTTTGCCGCTGTTAAGAAATTGAGAGGGGGAGAAGGGCGAGGAAAAACAACCTTTTTAGTTTTAAAATGTATCAACAATTGAATAAAGGCACAATATAAATTTATAGTTGCTTTTTTTAAGCGAACTGCATGTGAAGCCACCATAAAAGTTCATTAAGAGAATTTTGCTTAAATTGCATTCCCCAAAGGATTTAAACGTTTTACGAAAGATCAAGTGTAACTGATGACTCCCATCATTAGGTAACATGAGTCACGCTATTCCTGACATCCCAGGTCGCGTTACATCCAATATCCCTGTCAAATACACTATCGGTAGGTTAATGAGCATTTTAATTAACTTCACACCTTCCAGGCTCCAAAATGGCGCCACCTAGAATCACGCTGCTTTTAAGGAAAATTAAAAGCCCGTTTTTCGGCTTGGCTAACCAATTAGGCATCAGCCTATACGTTAGTCGATAATTAACGAGGTGCAATCAGGACGAGTCTTTTAATGGCAATTGGGGACAAGTCTTGAGTGTCGTGACTTCCATTGCTCATAGTTCACGAATGCCACCAGTTTTCAGCTTATACGCCCCGTCAAATAACACGCTATTTAATTAAATTCAATCCCAATTACCGATAAATGTATTAAAAATGCGAGTCTATAGCCGTGGATTTGCGTACCGGGATTATACGTATATGATTTTATATATACTTATATACATCACCGTCAATGGGATTGGAACTGGAGCGTACTGAATTGAGGTATGCATGAGAAAACAGGTGATAAAAGCGAATAATCTAGCTTAGATTGCGCCTCTACAAGGGGCTCTATCTCACTTCGAGGCTTTTTCTAGGGGCACTTTTTGTCATCGCTATAATTTATTGTGAAACTCAATATTAAGTTAATAAGGAGAAGAAAAACAGCATAAACTCACTTCTGCAGTGTTCAGACGCCATGTTGAAACATCATGTTCAAGGAACAATTCTTGATGAACAACTTCAGTAGATGTTATTGAAATTTAATGTTTCACATTAAATTGGTAGAACAAAAAACGAAAGAACGATGAATTTTAGAGAGTGATTGGAATTTGACAAAATAAATTCTAAATCCAGAAGAACTGCACGTGCATGGCGTGCACGTGACGCGCGTGGAGGCGTTCCAAATCCAACAATTCTCCTAAGAATTAAGAAGAGTAATATGGTAAGCATCATATATGGACCATATTTAGCCTTTGAATGACAATACAGTGGAATCTCGGTTTACGAACGTCTCCGTTTACGAACAATTCGGTTTACAAACACCATGTGTTGTTTCGCTTCCCGAACGAAGCTTCAGTTGACGAACACATTTCTCTGGACCACCGATCAATCAAAGGTCAGAGTTTCTGCCATTGTTTTACTAGTTCCAGCAGAACATCTTTGTTACAGATAAGTTTTACTAAATATACAAGAAACATCAAAAATGTGTAAGAATTTCCAAGGATTTAAATTAAAATCGATATTAGTTTCGAGGATATAGCCTCAATTGCAAATGTGGCAAAAGTTGGTCTCTCGTTTTCTCCACGCCAATTGCAGATGCAATGGATGAGACTCCATCGATGACGTCGATTTTAGACTTAAATCATATAATTAACAACAGAATAGAGTAAAATAATACACATTTCCTTAATGGAAACAATGTTTGTTAAAATGAATTTCTTAAACAGAATCTGCGAATGAAGTTGATTCGCAGCAACGTCAGCATGACGACACCACGTGGGTGTCTTTATTTCCTATAATGTTGGAAATCATGGATGTATACTATATTAAACTGATTTCTTCTAATATTACTATTATATTTATTTCCTGCCTGTATTATTTCCACACAAAAAGCCATAATATGTTTTTAAAAAAATTGTAGGACAAAGAACGCATTATTTTGATTTACATTAATTGCAATGGGAAAAATCGATTCTGTTTACGAACAGGGTCGAGGAACGGATGAAGTTCGTAAACCGAGGTTCCACTGTACGAACATGTAAAACCATACAAAGACATACTGCATATGGTCAAATATGTACGTATATGGTCTTATATGTCCAGATGTAAACCATATTTTTAATGCCACGTTTTATGGGGCCATAGCAGAACTTTCATCCTAAAAACAAATATCTAAAATATGAATGCAACTGTCATCTATTTCGGTTTTCGCAATGAAGGATGCTCAAAATAACTCAAATATTAAATTTATCTTATTGGCTCTCGAAAACAACCATGCAAAATGAATCACAGACGGATTTTTGTTACCCTTACTATGGTTTTGAATTTGTACACGCCTCCTTTGCTCCATTTGACGAGATAATACGAGAACTACGTCGTGTCCTTACATCGATCGTAGATTAACTTTTGAAAATATTTCTTCTATTTTAAAAAATGATTTCAGCTAAAACTTTCTTCGCAAACATTCTCTTGATCTTGGAAAATGCTCGAAATGCCGAACAAAACTTTTCCTTTCCACTGAACAATTTTGAAATACAAAGCATGTATTGATTTAAATTTCAAATGTCCAATTCCGATGTAGTGAAAAAGTTTAAATATCATTTTAAACCTAATTTAGAAACCACTGGCTGAAAAATTGAAATTTCTTTTTCGAAAATGTTATTTGCATCATAATAGCATTGAAGGGAATATGTCGAGAGAGGGCTTTCCAAACGTGATCTATAAAATTAAAGGAAAAATGCATGTCAGGCTCAGAATCCTCATCATATAGCCTTCTTGCATGAAATGCAAAAATTCATTTTAGATGTAAGTTCTCAACAAACAAACAAAAACTGATATTGCTCTATATTTTTTCCATAATCTACATACAGGGTGTTTCAGCGCTATGTTGCCAAATGTTGTGGGCATGTAGAATGGGTCCATACAAGCCATTTATGTTAATGTACCCATAGGCGGAAATGCCACGTTAGGGTGCTGGAGGCTGTACTAGCCATTCTCACGATGGCCATTGTGTGCCACATACCATGTTCATGTTTCATTTCAGACTGACAGCATGGAGCGATATACCTTTGCTGAGCTTGCAGATATGAATCTTGTGTACTGAGAAGCATGTGGGAATGCGAGGCAACCTGCGAAAATGTACCAGGAGAGGTTTCCTCCACGGAGACACCCATGTCGTGCCACGTTTGTTGCAATTGACCGGGCCTGAGAGAACGTGGAACACTTCAGATCAGGAGAGCTGATGGTGGTTCGAGAAGTGTACAAACCCCTGTGTTCGAGGAAGATGTTCTGGAACGGGTGGCCAACTATCCGTCAACCAGTACACGTGTCATTTCACATACTATGGGTGCACCGCATGCATTGACGCTGGTGGCCGTCAATTTGAACAGCTGTTATGAATATCTGTGCTCTTGTTTCAATAAACAGAATAAACATCAGAAATGGCTTGTACTTGCTTATCACCCAATCACAAAACACATCAGGCAAAAAATGTGACTGCATTGATCTTTGTTGGCCTCCTGCACCCTAACCGGGCAATTCCGCCTATGGGTACATTAACATAAATGGCTTGTAGGGACCCATTCTACATGCCCACAACGTTTGGCAACATAGCGCTGAAACACCCTGTATATACAGGCTATTGGAAAAGCTAGGTATTATGGGTTTTCTATTTGATTTGACAGGAGTCTCATGGTCCCTTTTGTGGTGATTTTTACGTAAGTATAGAGGTAGCAAGATGGGTATTAATACCCGTGAGAATAAATGTTTCGCAACTGCGGAGATTACAAAGAAGGCATAGTTGTGCAACAACCGGGTCAATATTTTATGTGCGTATATATATATAGGGAGCTTTGCCTTTATACATGAAGTACAGTGGAACCTCGGTTTACGAACATCTCTGTTTACGAACAAATCGGTTTACAAACACCACATGTTGTTTCGCTTTGCGAATGATGCTTCAGTTTACGAACACATTTATCTGGACCACCGATCAAAGGTCTGAGTTTCTGAAATTGTTTCACTAGTTTCAGCAGAACATCTTTGTTACTAATAAGTTTTACTAAATACAAGAAACATTAAAAATGTGTTATAATTTCCAAGGATTTAAATTAAAATCGATATTAGTTTTAAAGATATAGCCTCAATTGCAAATACGGCAAAAGTTAGTTTCTTGTTTTATCCACGCCAATTGCAGATGTAATGGATGAAAATCCATCGATGACGTCTATTTGAGACTTAAATCATATAATTAACAACAGAAAAGAGTAGAATATTACACATTTTCCTAATGGACTCAATGTTTGTTAAAGTAAATTTCTTAAACAGAATGTGCGAATGAAGTCGATTCGCAGCAACGTGAGCATGACGACACCACGTGGGTTTAGTCTTTATTTCCAATAATGTTGGAAATCATGGATGTATATATTAAACTGCTTTCTTGTAATATTACTCTTATATTTATTTCCTTTCTGTATTATTTCCCACACATAAAGCCATAACATATTTTAAAAAAATGCTAGGACGCATTATTTGGATTTACGTTAATTGCAATGGGAAAAATTGATTCGGATTTCAAACTTTTCGGTTTACGAACAGGGTCAAGGAACGGATTAAGTTCGTAAACCGAGGTTCCACTGTATATCATACAGGGACATGTTGGTAACGCATCGCTGTATATAATTCCGTAACTGATGGATGATACGTACACGGCATATGGTGAAATATTGACCATGTGTAGACTATTGCAGTTTTATGTGGTCTATATACTACATTTTCAAAATGGTTCATCGATGGCTAACTATAAGGTACATATCTGACACATCATGATCAATATATGGCCCATCATTGGCGAAATATGGATCTTACATGGCTATTTATGACTCGTGTATGGCTAACACATGGCTGTATAGATTTCCCATTTGGGAATATTATTATTTACAAACTAATTAAATGGTTACAATTTATCAACATTTTAATTTCATGATGGTCAATTTCATGATTCCACACGGTTCTTGATAAATTTGTAAAATGCAATATACAATTTCAGCAATATCAAACAGTACTGCATAGTGGGTTAGATATAGTTAGTCACATGTTCGTTTATTTAGTATATGGATTTAAAAATTGAATTTAAACTTCGGCTTTCTAACTATACATAAAATGTTTCGCGACACTTTTAGAGCTGTACACATGTTTTATTCATCGAATTGTATACGGATAAATATACTCGAATGCTAAAGCTTTAAAAAAATATGTCTACGCTCATGGAATTAAGTGAATCCATACACGTAGGCTTTTTGCTATCCTTTTCAACAATTCCACACGATTTGCATTGCCTCAGAGAGCGCCTACACTATGCATTTATATTTTAAATTTTTCCTATGACACGGAAGGAAACCATGCAGCAAATAAAAATTGAAATTTCAGAGTTTTCAAAGTACAGCCAGATCTTAACCAGCTATAATGCTTCAATATCTCCTTAGCAACTTTCTGATAATCTTTTCCAAAAAAAAAAACGGAAGCTAAAAACTTAGAAAATCCACGGCATAAACATGAAAAAATAATCTTTGTGAAAAGTACACAAGTGTAAAAGAGGACTTAGAAACGTCGCGCCATCTGTGGAGCCTTCGCTTCAACATTGGACTCTCAAAGACAGCATTCAGAAGCATCCCCAGTGGAGAGGCTCAGAGGGAAAACAGACGTTGAACCACGTACTGCCACTCGGAAATTGACTAGGAAAATATTTGCGAAAAAAACAGCTGCAGGGCTTTTGTAATCCCATTTTGACTTCGATGAGGATGTTGGAGGACCGTGGATTTCTCAGCAAATCTATCTTGTTTTACACATTCGCGTGTTGCAACAAAGTCTCTGCTGCGGATGTTTAAGGTCCTTTGCCGCAAAACTAATTAGGAAAAATCAAAAACAGACTTCCCAAAAACGCCTTTTGGTTTCGCGAATCCCGCACGACAATAATTTCGCGTGATAGCAGATGGAAATCCCGAGAGATTTCACTTTTCCAGCTGATTGTCGCTAATTAGGCCTCCTCCTGATTGGAAGGCATAAAATCTGTGTTTGAATCTGACAATCATTACTTCCGAGCAATTTGTTCGACGTTCACTTCAATCTCTCTCGTCACTCACTGGATATATTCAACAGTGTGCTAGTCAACATGGTAAGTTAATCAACTTTTTATTTATGCTAACTCTTACATTTTTCGAAATCAGTCATCTAAAGTAGTTTTTTTTTTCACTTCCATACTTTTTTTTATTTTTTTAATGATTAACAATCAAACCGTTAGTAATTGTATCGATCGGCATTGTGTTATTAGATTAAAAACTGGCAGAAGTTTAACTGTATAGTCTTTATAGTAAATGCTTCAAAATACGAAAACAAGTTTGTGTTTGTCAACAAACGAAAAAAACATGTTTACGTGAGAAAACAACTTGATTTTGAGTTTGCACCAAGGGAAAATAAGCCTTTGATCTGTGACGTCATAGGCACGTGCATGTGCACATGCTGTTCCAAATCTCGGGCACATGCAGTTCTTAATCTCGTGCTTATTTGGAACATTATTGTTCTATTGTTGGAATGTTATTATTTTTTTAATTCTCGTCAAGTTCAGTTTCTCTCAACTTCTTGTCGTTTTAAATAAATAGTTCACATGTAACTTATAGTTGAATTTAATTTGTAAGTTATTTCAAAATCCAAAGATCAAACGTTAGGGGCTACTAAGGTACATATGCATCGAAAGAAACATTAAAACACATGAAACGTACACATGCTAACTTGATGTGTCCAGAAGAGTTTGTGAAATATGTGCCGAAAACGGTCATTTTGTGACACATTTTGATGTTTCTGGCGATTTCTGTTTCAGTGTTTCTTTTGTATGTTTTCTCTGATGCATACCTACCACTACTCCAGAATTTTATTCGGAAAATTAACTTTAATTTTACATTTTACTTTAATGCCGTAATATCTGTTTAATGCTGTACATAATCTTGCAATCATTCAAGAGGTAGTATAGTCTATTTTACGATATTGTGGGCTATTGAATAAATTCTATTAATTATGATAATTAATGGTTATGAGTTTAACCAATTGGTATTATTCCTGCAAAAAGAATGTGCAAATACTCTTCATGTGCTTCTCTAAAAATAATACACAAATTTTCACTTTATAGTACGGATTTGTAAATCATGCATTGGAGCTGTTGGTCATCAGAAATTTTGGAAATGAAACGTGGGAAGAAATCAAGTAAGTTACGTGTTTTTGTTTTTTCCATAAATGTTTCAAATGTTTGTTTTGTTTTCTTAAGCGGGATCACAACCCTATCCTTTTCAATAAGTCGGGCTTGCAAAGATACTCACAATTGAATGAGGGAGGTTTGGGTGTGGTTGAGAATTGTTTGGGGTGGCTTGATGGATCAGCAAGGGCCTCTTATTGTTGTTTTTCACTTTGAAATGGCCGATTTTTTTAAAATTAATATAAAAGTTTGAAAAATGTCCGTTTTTTGCACACGCTGCCAGCAGATGGCAGCATGAGATAGGCAAGTTGTGAGTGCAAAAATTCAAATAATAATTTAATTTAAAAAAAAAATCTACTATTTTAACGTGAAAAATGACACGATCAGTACCTCGCTGATTTATAAAGCTATTTTAAACAATTTTTATTTTTATTTAATTTTTTTTGTTTGACTGTGAGTGTCTTTGCAAATTTTCCCATTGAAAGGGATAATGTTGTAATCCCCCTTAAAATAGTCACTTGAAGTAAATGCTTTGTAACACGAATTTAGGAAAGAGGCAGAAGTTCGGATGGAAGGCCAATTTTTAGTGCGAGTCATTTACAACGATGAAATTACTTACAATTTGGTATTTGCGGCCCAAAAAGTTTTAAGTAAGTAAAATTGAGATCTCGAATAATATCAGATTTCGATTTAGAAAATCTTGTAAAGTTCAATAAATTGAAATGATCAACTTTGAACTTTCCAGAGGTTCCTGCCAACATCATCTTGGAAATGTTTGGCAAGATGTTCTTCGACTTTTGTCACGAGTCGGGTTACCACAAAATCCTACAAGTGTTGGGGGCAACACCTAGGGACTTCCTGCAAAATCTGGACGCCTTGCACGATCACTTGGCTACCATTTATCCAGGGATGCGAGCCCCTTCCTTCCGTTGCACGGAGAGGCCGTCCGATGGCGCTCTAATCTTACATTATTACTCAGAGCGCCCTGGCTTGGAACCAATTGTTATAGGAATAGTGAAGGTTCATTTCACTCTCCTTAATCATTGATTTCCTAAGGGAATGACACATTTTCTGCTGGAATGAATACCCAATTAATATATAACCCTAAACTAAGCTAATATAAGGCGACCATGTGGAACTTAGAAAAATTTTGGGTTTATATTTTCGGTTTCAGCTGTTGGCTTGTTGAAGGGTTGAAGGGTAATCTAACCTAACCTAACAATACCATGTGGTTGACATGAGGAAAAAACAGAAAAAATTTCTAAGTCCCACATGGTCACCTTACGGAACCCTTCCCGGCTTTGCGAAGATACTCACAGTTGAATGAGGGAGGTTTGGGTGGGGGTGAGAATTTTTTGGGGTGGCTTGATGGATCAGCAAGGGCCTCCACTTGTCATTTTTCACTTTGAAATGGTAGATTTTTTTAAAATTAATAAACAAGTTTGAAAAATGTTTTGCACACGCTGCCAGCAGGTGGCAGCATGAGATAGGTAAGTTGTGAGTCACAAGAATTCAAATAATAATTTAATTAAAAAACTTGTTTTAAAATTAAAGATGAAGAGCCAAGCCCCTTGCTGATTTATTAAGTTATTTTAAAGAATTTTTATTTTTTTTTAATCTTTTTTTTTTTGTTTGACTGTGAGTGTCTTTACAAATTTACCCCCATTGAAAGGGATAGGGTTGTAATCCCCCTTAATGAATTCGATGAATTCATGGTGGTTTATAAATCAATAATAATTATGGATTAATAAGTTAAATTCTGGATAGAAAACACTCATCAACATACACATAAACTCTGAAATAATTAAAAAATAACAATTAAATGGGCGGGTAAAACTCGGCTTACCAAGTGATGGGTCCTTTCATTGCAAGGACCCGGAATGGATTTCTAAGATATGTGACACTGCCTGCCATCTATTGACAATGCAGTGTAATTTCTGGTAATTCTCCAGCAAGTCTTGTTGCAGCATATGTTGCAGCTGTCCATCTTCCTCCTTAGACATCCATGCAACAAGCGTCTGTGATTCGTATATAATAACAGATTTTTCTGTTTTTTCGATTATAGGCCGTGGCCAGCAAGCTCCACAACCAAGAAGTCGATGTGGAAGCCATATCTGGCAAGGAAGAAGGTGATCACGTACAGTTCTTGATCACGGAAAAGACAGCGGCCAAGAAGACGAAAGAGATGGCACAGGAAGAGTATGAGATGCTCACCAAAGGTAAGTTACATGGTCGTCACGAAGTTACTACTGATGATTCGAAATTTCCACCTCACTTGTTTTTCAGAATCGAAAATAAGCCCTGCCACTTTCTGTCTGGTGTTTCCCTTCCACATTCTGTTCGACCGAGACCTGGTCATCTGCCAAGCAGGCATCGCCATATCCCGAATTCTGCCCCAGATCAGCCGGGCAGGTTGTAAGGTCACCGACCTGCTGCATGTGGTGAGACCTCACCTGGAATTCACCTTTGACAACATTCTGTCGCACATCAACACCATCTTCGTGCTGCGACTGGGGGACAATCTAATCATTCCAAAGCCCACTGTCAACAACTCACATTCACATGAAGAGCACTCGACTTTGAGACTTAAGGTAACAGATTACATGGTGCATTATGAGTGCATTGAGTAGTTGTAAATGTATTGAAAATTTGTTTTTCAGGGCCAAATGATATATGAACCCGATAGAGATTTGATGCTTTTTGTTTGCTCACCAAAGTTAACCAATCTGGACGACCTCCACAGGTAATTAGTAATCAAAGACACATTGTAAAAAAATTGTTGGTTCAGAGAACCAACGCCTTAGATTCATTCAACGCATATTTCGAGAATGTGCGGAAAATGTAGCGGAAACTGGCTACGCAATTCTGGTTCGCCCTATGTTGGAATATTTCGCTCCTGTTTGGAACCCTCGCAGGATGGTTCATATTCAGGATATAGAGATGATACAGCGTAGGGCAGCCAGATTTGTTAAGGGCAGTTATCAACATTCCGCGAGTGTGACAGAAATGCTCCACTCTCTAAA
>JAQGAE010002306.1:0-18385 GCA_034696685.1 Julus scandinavius | reverse complement strand
CATTGCTGATTTATCAAGCTATTTTAAACAATTTTTATTTTTATTTAATCTCTTTTGGTTTGGCTGGAATTGTGTTTGAAAATTTCACCCATTGAAAGTGATAAGGTTGTGATCCGGCCAGCTTAAGCTAATGACAAAGCATCTCAACCAAATTACATTTGGAAATGTAATTTGGTTGGGATGTTAAATAATATATATGAAATACGACTATTCTATTACTTTCGATTATCCTTACATGACAAGTGTACATGATACTTATGCTCTCTTCACCCCCAATTTACAATAAATAGCACTTGCATGTTCGAATCCAATTGTGAAATTTGGAGATGAAAAAGAATAGGACATGTTCAGGGTTTATTGGGATTAAATATCACACTATGGTATTAACGTGGCATTTATGGTAAGTGAATTACAAATGGTATAAATTGGCATCGATGTTGTATGATAAGCACACAACTGCAGACAGCTATAAATGATGTCAATTTACCGTTTAACTACCTACTGATGTGAGAAACTGGTGTTAACCTTCCACACACATGTCGCAATTTAATAACATAACAGTTATGCTTACATACATATCATTTTCAACAGCTTTCAGGGTTACATTATACTTCAAAAATTAAATCTACTTATAATCGATGGAAATTTATGTACATATCATTGGAAGTCCGTTTGTTGCAGTCATTAAACATAATCACAGAATATTTATAAAGGTGCTAATATCGTACAGTAATTAATTCCAATTATATGTGCTTTATTATTGATGTAGTGTCTAAATAGGTCACACCTTGTTAAAAATACTTTTTAACAGTGAATTTAGCACGCGTTGTCTAATATTTACCAATAATTTACTTAACATACCATGTTTGTACAACAATGTTGTCACAACTGCCTTTCCAAGTTCTACAAACGGATGAAAATAACAACAGAATTTTATAAAGGCATTCATTCCATTTTATCATCAATTGATCGATGCTAATCAGATAAAATAAAATCATTTTTTTTTAAAGAATTTTAGCCGCAGAACTATAAAGTGCCTAAGGAAAAATATCAAGAAAACATCCGAGGACAATTTAGTCTGCAACAATTTGCTAGGCTGTCGGCTTATGCCATATAAGATCAAAATAATGCCAGCATAATTAAACCATTCATTATTTATATGATCTTCCATGAATGAATAGCACATCCACCCATATTTACAAGACAACTAAAGAAAGAAATTCAAATTTGTGTTGTGCCACACAGCAATGTTAAGAACAATCACCATATAAAATAATTAAATCAAATGCGAAGATGTTACAGGACATTTCGGAGACGTAGCATGAGACAGGTACCTAATTACACAAAAAATAATTTAATAGCCAGAAATAACAATTAACAGCTTTCGTCATGCTAGCAAAAGTCCTTGTAACACATGGTGTGTTGACATGAAATGACATTAAACAAATCATTTTATAGTTGCATGCTACTTATTGCGCTGCAAGTACTAACTAGTACTACCATTAAAGCAATATTTACTGAATATTTATCACGGGCGTCTTAATATCAATCATAAAGTTTATTGTATTGAAGGTGCGAATTTTCCCTATTATTTAAATTGATATTAAAATGGGAATAATGGTGTGAGGTTTTTCCTTTTTCGTAATGACAGCTTTTGAAATGATATTAAAAAATGTTGGCAAATAAATTAGCAAGCAATAATTCGATGAATATATATATAGACCTCAATTATGTGTGTATATAGTGTCTGGCATTTAGCAATGTCGATTAATGGCTTATGACCTTACATATAGTTGCATTATTGGATGTAAGTAGTTATGACTTCGACAACGAATACAAAATCAAAAGTCCGGAAAATGTTAGTTTTAATTTGAATTAAAACAGATCATTCCCTGTATAAAAAGGCGTGGTCATTATGAAAATGTCCTACACAAGGCCCATGCACCACCAGATGGTGTGCTGACCCGGAATAAGGCTAAGTAGTGATGAAAACCCATGATCAGTTATGGAAAGTAAGGGGTAATCGATTAAAGGTTGATTTGCCCTGTTCACGGAAATCCTACACGCCCAATGCATTTTGAACATAAAAGTGCATACAAGCGAAATATGTTTCTTTACTTGTTTCTCTACTGCCAACAAACAAGCCCATTGCTATTCTCGTTTTATAACCTATTCCTTTATCTGTGCAAATATTTTGTTGGAACTTGTTAATTAAACATCAGCATTTTAATGCCGCATGACATGACGTTCCTTCATTATGCCAAGGAAATGAACAAAGAAATGAGCCAGGTCTAATTAAACTGCAAATCTGGTCCGTGGAAAATGCATAATATAATATGAAGAAAGCTGTATTTAGCCCGCTAACCTAATAATAGTGACAGTAACAAACCACGCATGATTTACTGTAGTCTCGTTCTCTCGCTCAAGAGAGGGCTTGTTGTTGCCAGAATTAAACAAAACCAAGGGCAGGTATTCTTAAAATAGCAAAAGATCACCGGTATGAATTCCCTTTATCCGCATATCTGAATACAGCCTGGATAAACCCTAAATTATACATTAGCCTTAAAAACACCAATCAGTTTTATTAGTATCAGATATGAACATTGCTTACTGCAAGTCCAAATTGACATATTTGCTTCAAGATCCTAAAACTAAGGAGCCATTTAAAAAGGACGTCCCCGAAATTCCTCCAAAACTTGACCCCACTACCCCTGTACACACGGTGTCCATTTTATCCCAGACCCCCTTCCCTCACCCCTCATGGACGTACTTAATTTTTTTTGAAAAGTAGGGTGTCCAGAAATCTGTTGGACCATACAAAGGCTCATCCTATAAATTTCAAGCATCCGTCTCACTACCAATTCCACGACATTTTTACAGATTTTTCTGATTAACGGAAATTTCCCCACAGTAAAAGGGAAATTCCAGCATAAAATTGGTGTTTAACATAAAGTTAGGCATAATTCCCGACTTTTCCAAGGGTTTTAAAAATTCAGGTACATTTGGGACTGAGGACACATTTCTTCCAGTGTCCATTTCCCCTTTCCACTAACCATAAAAACTCAATTGAACAGAAAATCCAGAAACTGAAAAATACCATACTTAGTGGACGTCCATAATGACTTCTTCATCCCTACCCCCCGTCCACATGCCAAGAGACCCCCAACCATCTCTTGAGGACGTCCTGTTTTAATGGCCCTTAGGTATAGGGATGGTCAAGAGTATCTGATTACTACTGGCACATTCTAGCAAGTAAATCTAAATTGCGTCCATAAGATCCACCAAAAATTGTTCTAGTAGTCATTATTGTCGATTTCACGACAAACTTTGAAATCAAACTTTTATGCTACCGCAATTAAAGAAATGTGTTGTATGTAACGTCTGCATGAAGAATTTCGTTTTGTCTACATCTTCCTTTCAAATTCTGTTCCAATAAGACACAAAGACTCCCTGAACGCACATGGAACCAATCTAAAATAAATGAGTAAAAATGAACCCCCTGCCTTCTCCACATTTATTACACTTCAATTTATTCGCGTATGAAATGATTGAGGATATATTCAAATAATTGGATGCCATGCCATCAAACGCAAATTTTAGATGATATGAACAAATCCAGCTTGTGACTCAGGCATCCTGCACTATCTGCAGTGCAGTGCTTGGAGCCTATATTCAGGAAGGATGCTGGAAGCCCACATTGTGTAGGGGAGACCGGGGCACAGTGGTTCAAAGCGATTATAAAATCAGGTATTAGCAGTAACCTAATGCTTGTGATGCGCAAGGAAGCTGTATGTACCACTCTTTCATTAAACAAAATGTCTGCCATCTAACACAAGCATATAGAAGAAGCGATTTACGTTTAAGTTTTTGAGCTTGAAATGTAAGTATTCAACTCACAATTGGATTTTCATTCTAGGTGTAATTATAAATCATACGTAATGTTGCAATATACCAGTGACAAGTGTATATATCCAGTTATAATTTCAAACTAAAGTTTATGTTAAATGCCATGTGGTTAGCTGTAATGCCTTATTCAAATCAAATTGGTTATACGGGGTACAGTGGACCACAACATCATGGGGTACAGTGGGCCATGTCCCAGCAAACCCCAATTAATGTTTTTGGGAAATATTTTTATATTTTCTCATTAATCGTAACTTTAAATAAAAACCATGTTTAAATTTGTGTTTTAAAGTAAAAATGGTTCACAAACACAGAAAAAAAACACATTTGGACGAGTAAGTAGTGAAAATAATGAAAGCTGCTGTAATTACGGTTAATTTTAATCGTTTTTGTAATTTATGCTTGGAATTTTAAATTGACGTGCTGAATTAAGCGCAATTAATCAATGTGGTGTTCTTTTTCTTGTAAAATTTGTCTTAATTTCACGTGGACCACTGTACCCCATGCCATGACCCACTGTGCCCCAGTTTAGGGGCACAGTGGGAAAGTCTGCGCAACCAACTTTAATCTCTTATAGCAAAAAACTAGTATGTAGCTCTAAAACGATGAAAAAATGTATACAGATCTTGAAGGCTTGTATATCACTGTGTTATTCTTTTAAAATGCTATAAGTTAAATATTTTTCCCAAATAAAAATGAATTCTAAAAAGTGCATCCACTGTGCCCCGGTTTCCCCTACAAGTCAAAAAAAGTAACTTCTTATATGGCGTACTTCAAGGTGTGTTGGGGGGAATATTGCTGCATATTATAGGCGTTTCATCGTAAAACCAGAAAAGGTCAAATGCGGAATGTCGTAGGCACAAGTCAATTAAATTGAAAGCATGCAAAACCTTGACTTTAACGTCTTATGCAGTATATAATAAAAATGAAGGAAACCGAATTGATGTGGGCGAAGATTATGTTAAAAGCTGAATCACTTTAATTTATATTCAAGAACGAAAAGTAGACCTACATACATTATAAAACTGGCCATCTAGGCGTCACTACAATTTAATTTTTTTCCCACAGATGGCATAATTCAAAAACGACATTAAGCAGTTGAAATAAGCAACAGTTGTAATTTGCCGCATTACCTCAAACTCTCCCCAACTCTCAAACAACAACTTTATTTAGACATTAACCTCCCATTGAAAACAGCAACAACACCGCCTTCCAACACCACTCCAATGAGGAACTGTTATCCGTTCTTCAAAACTGTTTTATATGTCAGCAATAAGTTTCAACTACTACATTGTACTGATACGAAGACAACAAACAGAACTAACAAAACCTCGACGTGATACAAATTCGGAAATTAAAACAAGATTCAACGATGGTGAAGCACAAAAGGGAGAGCCAGCAAACAATGCTGACAACAAACACTTAGACACATATTCACAGACAGATAAATATGAACAGATGGATAAAAGGATGTAACCTAACCAGCTGTTAGCAAAAATATGATTAATTTGGCGTCAAAATGCATGGCAAGGCATCACGCAAACAAACGCTCAAAGATAATAAAAAAATGCTATTGATATGGTACAATAACGACTATATTCCATGTAAGCCCATATCTTATCAAGAGAAGACCCAGTCATGGAGTGCATGGTAAGCTGATTGAGTATAGTTTAAAGTCAACAATGACCAGCTCTCAGGTGATTTAAGCGGATCAGCAATATAATCCATTGAACAAATATTTGGTAGCCTTTTCATTGATTGTTGGTATAAATATTTTAACGACGCCTGAGGCAACTTAGGTCATTGAGCATCAGGTATTGAATATCAGGAGATGGGGAGGATGGAAAACCCCTTTGCATACAGGCCATACAGACCAGGGCCCTATTCCACAAAAGTATGTTCTTGTACTTGTAGGGGTATGGAGTGATACTTGTACAAAAAGTAAGTTGTTGTGTTCCACAGATAATATGTGTACAATTGTAATTTATTAGACCATACTTTACAAGTTACAAGCAAATCTTGTCAGTTTACAAGTGTTCTGTCCCACAAAGGTATTGCCATTAGCAAATTGCTTGTAGCTTGTAATGAATTTGTTATAGGTAAATGATTACTTGTAAATTAAGTATTAGAAATCATTTGGAATTGTGGCAGTGGTCCAGTGGCAGTGAAGATCACTATCTGTTTTTGACAAATTGTTGCTAAATTTACCAAAAATTATGCCCTATCTAGCTTCAATAGCACAGAGAAGTAGCATTTTATTTTCTCGAGACGCCATTTTCTTTTCACCTTGGACTTGTACTTTTGTGACATCACTTGTACACATTTACTAATAATTTACAAGTTGCTGAGATTATTAGTGGAATGCCATACTACAACTCGATATACTTGTAACTTGTACACTAGCACTTGTACATTTTTGTGGAATAGGGCCCAGAAGCTCAATCTAAACAAATGGAGTCATCCCTAGCTGAAAGTTTAGTGGCACAGTTTAGTTGACCAATAATTTGGTAATTTGGACAACTGAACAACACTGGTTCCACAGTGTGTTGAATTCAATCCCAGCAGGTGGTACTTCGGTAGAGCATCCTATAAGGTCTCTAAAAAATCAGTCGATGTTTCGCTATTGTCACACCTCGTAGATTAGCTTAAACAGCAATTTGCTAAATAATGGCTGACGTTAAAAGGTATTAAGAGGCGCCTACGGCACGCGTTCCAAGACGTTTATGGGGAAACCGCCGTCATAAATGACCGGTACCAGGTAAAAGGATGCTATTAATACAAAGTTTTTAATATTAATGAATGCATTGTGAGCAAATGAACTGCTTAAGCCCAAGGTAGGCGAACTGCTGCTGGCGCGGCAAAAGGATTTAATGCGCCACATTATTTACAGTAAATGCAACCGTAAACTGCAGGTTCAAGTTAATGCACTATTTGCCGAGTAAACAAATGCGAAATTACTCTTGGGTGCGCATCGTGCTCGCTTAATACAGATTAGATAAAAGGGATTTTCGGCAAATAAAACTCATTAAACCATTTGGAATTGGTTTGGCTTTCTAAACTTATTTAGCGACGTCAGAGCTGTAGAATCTGAAATCAGCAATGGTCATAAGGGCGTCGGGGTACGTAAAAGACAAGTGGAAACAGTGTCCTACATCAACAATTAAATCTGAACTTGGTCAATAATCCGAAAAGAAATCTGCAATGAGGGTTTGGTCTGTTCACGAGCCTTTTGTTCATTCCAATGTTGCTAGTCTGTGCACGAACACACACACACTAGCTACAAATGTAACTTATTTATGTCCCACTCGGGGATTCAAAATTTATTTTTCGTTTCTGTCACGTGAAAAATGCGAACTGTTTTAATCAGTGTAGCACACAAGGCGAAATCTGCACTTTCTGCATGCAGAGTTGCATCACAAGCGGTATCACGTGGTTCTTAATTAACCTTACTCCGGTTCAGCACTCCTGGTGGCATATACTTGGGTTGTACATAATTTACTAATACGCCGAAAAATTATGGTCACCAGGCCTTGTCCTTTTACAGTAAAATGATTGTGACGGTGCTCAGGAGGTTTCAGGAGGTTTTCTATTACTTCAGAGCAAAAAATGTGTCTATTGCAAGATCTCGAGACAGGCTGATGATAATTATGATATAGAACAAAGTCACGAAATCTGACGGTGGGAGTTGTAGTATTACATCATATCCTAGTGGCATTTGTCTACAGCTTTATTTTGGTTTCGGTAGCCCTTCTCATTCTTCTGCTGAGTTTATATCACCATCCTCTGAAATTTTGTTACCAAATTTAGACAAAATTCAGCAGAAGTTGCTTCTCCAATAACCTTTATTCATTCAGCGTGCCTCGGGCTGCTTCCCTATTTGGAGAATTCATAAACTTCATCATAGTGCAAAACCAAGGAAACAATAAAAAAAGAGTTGTTTTTATTGTATCGTAAAAGAATTTTTCTTTAAGCTAAGTACCATGCACTCTCGCCATAAATCAGCCCAAGCAATTCTAGCGGGTTTTTATACTTCCATCCCTAATCGACCTTGTGAGACTATCGCATTTAAATATACGAGTATAATATATACACGTATTTGAAATTGGTTTGATAACTACTTTTTAAATAAAACTCCATTATACACTATGGCGTAATTCACGTATATGAAAGTTTAATAAGGAAAATGGTGACTGACTATCTTATCACAACATATTCATTGCGACCTGTACCTATTGTTGTGATATCATATCCTCTATAACTTTCTCCCATAGTTCACACTATGTATACGCTCCTAGTCAGATTCATGTCAAGTCAACGAGGTATGACTAACATTGCAAACTTTGATGGCGGCCTGAATGAGATAAGTTTAGCATCTCCAAAACAAGTTGACCTAGTCCAGCATATTTTATAACATTCGACACAGAATGGCAACTGGAATATCTGGCCCACATAAGTAACGCACACCGTTGTCAACAGCTACTTGCAAACAAA
The DNA here is from genome assembly GCA_034696685.1 of Julus scandinavius. Lineage (NCBI taxonomy): Eukaryota > Metazoa > Arthropoda > Diplopoda > Julida > Julidae > Julus > Julus scandinavius. The sequence goes on along the minus strand of JAQGAE010002306.1, from coordinate 9,991 downwards.
AAAACTTAATGTACTTATACAGAAACTTACACATTCTGTATTTGCTCTCCATAATGCACAATAAAAAAAAACATGTTGTTTACCTGCAGAAATGAGCGCAAAACATTTAATAATGGAAAATGTATTGCTGGTAACATATCGTTTGTTAAACATTGGGTCGGTAGACATAAAATGTTGGCCCAACATGCACATATGGCAGTGGCCAACTGGGTCTACAAATATTGGTTGCCAGGATACAAAGCCGGCCCACCCACAACTACTTTATAAGGTTATCATTTCAATTTTAAAAAGATTAAATTTAATTTTCAAAAAATGCATAAGTGGTTTAATGTTACAATTAACGTTTTTTTGCTAAATAAATGTACTAAGTGCATATGAATTGTGGGACTCAACCCACGTTGCAATTGTAATACATTTTGTTGGATTTCATTTTGTATTTTTTGGTAATTTACAATTGATGTGAAGAGAGAGAGAGAGAGAGGAGCACATAGTATTTTAAACGCTGTTGGAAGTCCAATAACATTTTTAACATAGTGTTATATGTTTTAGGAGGCCCTATAGAGACTTACATGGGCACACCCTGGCCAGTTCACCACTGAGGATTAGCATCTCAACCAATGGCCAAACGATTTTTGGTTCCTTGGGCAATCACTGTCGGATTTCGCGTCGTTACCGAAACAAAATCCCGATAGATTTTTGTAGAATTTTGGATCATAATACGATTTTTAAAGTGCTAAGCAACGACCAATAAAATAACATGGTAAAAAAAAAATCTCATATGATGGTAATGGATCCTCCAGCAATTTTATTTCTCCCCACGCGCCATCTTCGTGACGTCGGTTACTCGGAAGAAGCCAATTTTGGAGGAGATTTTACGAGTGAACGTTTAACGTTTTATTTCTTTGCAGACATGCTGCAGGATTCCTGGCAATGGCAGCATTTACGATACTAGACTAGCAAATGTGCGTAGGCTTCGTGCTTCGGTACGTGTCTGGACGACTTGGCCTAGAAATGTATTCCAGCTTTGCTTGCTCGTTTCATCCATAGCCCATGCGCGTATTAGATCGAATCAAAAAGAGAGAACCAGAATCTAGGAGGTCACGCAATAAAAATGGCTTTTTGAATAAGAAAAAAAAAATGCGCCGGTATGAAAATCTAAATCCTGCTTGTTTTCTCCAAATTAAAACGAAGCCGGATTTCATTGAAAACCCTGCAGCAGTCATCCGCATAACCCATGTTTTTTTCATAGATGCGGTAATTGCTTTTACGCCTCAAACCCGAATGGAAACGTCCACCAAAAGGGGTTTAATTAAAGCAACCCTTTGACTCGCTATTTCGCCGAAACGGGCAACAATTTTGCTAAAAAAACATCGTTAGCCGTAACCATGACGCCAGAATTAAATCAGGTACACAAAACAAACGAAAAATGCCGAACGGTTTTCATCGATTATGGTTGAAACCGCCATGCGAGCAGTCCGAGCGAGTTGCCTGCCTGCCAGCAATTTGACACCACTTCCAAGTTCCAGGCGCCTTCACGACGCATTTAAAGGGCGACCAAATCTTCCAGTTTTAAAGGGCGATCAAAATCTTCCAGAACGGATGAAACTCACCTCGGATAAAGACGTCCTAAACAAGTAATGTTGAAATAAGGGAAACGTTTAGATAAGCCTTTTCGTGGAACAAGTCCGATGACAGTCGGTGAGGGGGATAGGAAAACGCGAGCACGATATCATACACTGACGCTTAGCATCCGAACTGAAATGACGCGGCGATGCACACAAAATGTTGCTTTTTTTACCTCCGTAATTCACAGGAGTTTAAAGAGACGAAGGAGGTGGGGGTTGGGGGAGATAATGAAATCGATAACAGTTCCGAGGTGTTTCTATGCCACCGACTAAACCGAAACACCGAACGAAAGTCTCGGGCGTACCGTCATCTTCTCAGGGGATGACCGGAAAGGGAACGCGATGTTTGTCGGTCAACAAGTATCGACAGCTCGCTCTGGTGAACACAACATGCAGCTCATGTCGCTCCGCCCAAATTCAATGCTAATGTTATTAAACAAAAGCGGGAATTTCAAACAAATTGTACACGGATTTGGACAAGTTGAATACTTTTGTTGTGGCCGCGTTTCAGTACCTACTCCAATTTTTGACTTCAAAGTACGTCATCAAATTATAGAAACAAGCAATACTAATCAATGACTATTTATCCGCTTATCCAATGAAATTATCAAAGACCAAATTTTCAATGAAATAGACTGAAAAACATCTTTAAAATAAAGGGTTCCAAATTAAGCCAATAGGATCTATGTTAGTGACGACAACTCATTTATTAAGTACAATTTGCATTAATAAATTACATTAGGGAAATAGCACAGTTGCATATGTAGATTGGGACACTGAAAATGCATTAAAAATGCATTTTCGTGTCTCAATCTATATGCATCTTGAAATGCATTTCTTTTCATATGGAAGGTTCAAGTTTCATGAGATGTGCACTTGAACGTTCATTGGCTGATACGCACATTTATTGGTCCTATTATAAGGCTTGATTTTGATATTTGACAGTGAATATTAAGCCGGGTCTCCACCAAAATGTACATATTACAAACATATGCAAAAAAGTTTGCCATCCGGGTTTGTTTCAGCAGCCATTTTGTAAATAAATGTAAATATCAAAATTGGGCACCTATTAAATGTCTTTAATAGCTGTACAATTTTGATATTTACGTATATTTAACAGCAACCAAAGTGGATTTTAATTGGTTGCTCGTTAGGAATGATCGTATCGCATGGAAGACGAAATTAATGACGTAATGTTAATTCAAAAATTATGGCACTGAAACATGACATAACAGTTTATGTTTATTATGGATACCAAATACTCTCCAGTACTTCTTTGAAAATAACTTTTTCCTGCAACGAAAACTGTTTTCGAATTCTTACAATTCGGGGTTTATCTATTCCAAAAAAAGAAAAATTCGAATTAGACAAACTGTTGATATTCAAATGGAGCATAATAGTAGTGGCTATATCGGATATGATAAAGAGGGCTAAGACTTCTTATCGTTGCCTATCAAGATGATACAAATTATAAGTTTAAGGCTGTTTGATTTTCTCCTTACCGGCTGTATTGGGTCAATATTATGCAGCACATCTCCCTTTATCAGCATTGCATTCTCAGAAAGATTTTCTGATTGTTTTATTACAAAATAAAGCATCACCAAATTATTATACAAAAGCTTTTCTATTACTTTTTAGGATGCAATTGGGTGAAACCAAATTTTCAGTCGTCAAGTTTTTTTAAATTATTATATCCTCAAGGTAAAGTGCAGCCTAATGTGATAAAACCATACAATAAATCCAACTGAAACTTTACGAGTTAGAGCTATGCTTTTTAGCCTATTGCTAACCAGCTTTAACTTCCAATTTTACATTAAAAAACACTTTACAAATTGTTTAAAACATATTGATGTATAATTTATCTTTCTCCGGGCCACGGAAGTTATATTTATATCAACTTCAAATTCTTTCGTTTAATTTAAAAAAGCAATTCTACTGTACGTGACGAAATATGTATTTTACAATTAAAATCATTTCTAAAAATAAAACTATTTAGACAAGGTGTGCTATCTAGAGCCAATTATACCGTTATAAGATGCCAATTCCTTCAAGGTAATTTTATTATCATCTACCATAATGGTTTTTAATATATTAACCCAAGGTCTGCGTTTATAAGCACATAGAATCAATTTTTACCGAATAGATGATCATTTATTTCCCAACTTAAAATACTGCACACACAACGAGTATGTCACAGCTGTATGTGGTAAAAACAGCTCAAACAAAAATCATAATTTATTATCACATATTCTCGAGAATTAGCAAACCGCAATTCATTACTACAAGATACATTAAATTAGGGGTTTTAATTAGTAAGTTTATTGGGCAATTATTAAAATAACCAACGGGGTGTCTAATTTTAGAGATTAATTCGACCCTGTGACTGCTAATCCAAATATTGCACAACAAAATAACGATGGGATTGCAGGTTTGCACAATCTTATTAACATCACCAACTCGGAAGATATTAATGAGAGAAGCTTTGGACAGACTGACTTGCAGTTTTACAGAAACTTTCCATTCTTGTAACTATAGTTACAATATAGATACTATTACATATAGTCGATACGATATTACAATTAAATTACTTACAAATGGAGATCTTAGAAGGCTGATGTTTAAAGAAAATCTCATTGAAGATAGCACACACTTATCTACTTCCTGAATAGCCACTTTCAAGATGATGGATAACTGTGTAATATTTGGGTGAAGTCCATTACATACTAATTTCTAAATGGCATCTATAGCAACCATGTTGCAGTGCTTCACAGCGCACATGATGGACAGCATTAACAATGTCCCCTGCTGGCACGATACACTGCATTATAAGCAACCATAAAATGCGATATTGTAAAAATCTAATTGTACTCTGTATAATAATGAACCAAACTCGTGTTCTTGACAATACCTGCATTTAAGAATAAAAGCAGCAGGGCTTTGACCAGGACTTTGTAAGAGGTTGTTGCTGTTGCCAGTCTATCAACTTAACTATAGCTGATGTTATTCGTTTCTTCGGATATCTTCATTACTCTGCATTTGTGGTGTAGCATCCCGTTCTAAAAGCAGTGCAATTTAAAAAGAAAGTGTTGTATTGCAAATGCAACTCAGGAAAAAGAAGTGGACAAAATATTGGAAATAGTTGCTCCAGCTTCATTAATATGGTGTCTGACCGATCACATTTTGCTGCAACTTCAATTGGAAAATCGACAAACAAGTTTTGAACAATCGCTAACTGAATTTTATACCATTTTACCACTATCATTTTTAATATTTCCTTTATTTTGTCTTCCTTCTGTGTATATTATACTACATTTCACTATCAAAAGAAAACGTTTGAGTCAAACACTCAGCAATAACTCTTGTTTCTGAAATACTCCATTTTTAAAATTATTTGAAAAAGCATTTTGTGAAAGCCAACTCTTTTACAAAATAACATATCCTATGCCATGATAGCTGAAAGATTGTTTTTAGGAATTATTAAACTATTTTTTTTTAAATGGATTTAAAGAATCAGGGTGGTCCAACTTTTCAAACCAAAAGGACCACAAGAGTACTTTGGTACTTATGTTGCCATCGACATTTTTTCTGTAAACAAACACAAATAACTAATAAACTCAAATAAACTCTAAATAATATTTAAATATTCTAACTTAATTTAAAGGCATCTTAAAGATTCGTTTTCTTGAATGTTGCCTGGTGTTGGACCACTCTGGCATAACCACTATAGCCAACTTATCTACTAATGTACACAGTCCCTAATTGATTAATTAACTATATTTACCATCTATAGACAATAATTTCACCAAATTCGGTGCAAAATCTTGGCCTAGTTTCGCGATGTAAAGGTACAATTACCATCGAGAACCTTTGAACGATAAAAATAAAATAGAAATTAAGCTTCAAGGATTTAACTGATAATAAAGAAAAATATTTCATAAACTAAACTGCTTCGTATTTCACTTTATCTGCGTATCTCCATAGCTCTATAAAATAAGAGAGAAAAGATAAGAACATGTAAATTCCAGCATTATTTAATATCAATAAACATGGCATTAAATCAGAATATTGTATTGTAAATAAAGCTGCATTGATTTTTCTAATGACAGATGAAGGTAATGAAAGTTACATCTTCGCCGATGACAAAGTGGCTCACATTAAACAGGATTAGTGATATGCCGATTATAAGTCGCGGATGTTTGTATGGATCAGGTTGCACAAACATTGAACAACAATAAACATTTAGCTCGATTACTTATTACGGCACAATTTTCGTAACAAGTGGGTTGAATCAAAAATGGACAACAAAAAATGCAAAATCTGGAGAAACCAAACTTTCATTTGTCCATAACTGCCACTTGAGCACCTCAAGCCCATTTAACCAACCGTGCAAAAAAAAAAAAAAAAAAAGAACAAAAAATTATAAAATTAAAATAAACACTATCATTGTGCCCAACTTTGCCGTGAGTAAGCTAAGTCACTATTAAGGCAATCTGGGAAGGACTGGGCTGTTACCCGGGGTCAAAGGGGCTTCGTATCCCTCAAAAAAATGAACTTTTGGTGGTGGCAAAGAGATCAGGTCTTGCAAAAAACAAAAATGGGCAAAAATATTAACGAAAAAAAAAAATGATCGCACATTCACATTGTAAAAAGACTACAAATAGCAATTCAAGAGTATACATTTATCCATTTGGCTTTCCTTGGAGCAGGGAGGGAAAATGGGAAAAGAATCACACAATTAAATGAAAGCTCAAATTGACTGTAGACCCTACTCGTGATTTTCAAATCGACGAGGTCTATATACAAATATCGAGAGGGCTAAGCCTGTAAGGAGAGAAAATGACGATTAAAAATGGCTGCAAATTTATACCATAGCCTTGAGGTGTTATATCGTGTTCCTTACCATCATCAATTCACGTTCAATACGTGAGAAAACCAACATGCAATCGTTGCACTCTACAGAACCGCTATGGGATTTTTATGGCCGATTGCACGGGCATTCATTAAAATTATTCAGAGTTTAAAACAAGTTTTAAAAAGCAATACCAGTGGAGGTAGCTAGCTTATTAAAACTTGCTGTATCTCTGAAAAAATGAAAACTGCATTCGACCAAGTCGTCAAAATTCAGAATTTCGCTTGTTCCATTTTTGAAAAAAAAACTACTGACCACTCAAGATAGTTATGTGTATGTATATATAGCGCACTAATATAACAAATGGAATGAAACAAATGCATGCAACTTAGCAAGGCAAGCATAGTCAATAAGAAATCACATTGCTCAATGAAAATTGCCAAGATGGCCCAATGACATGTTCTATTCAGTGCACATCAACAATATGAACACAAATGATGCATTCCAAAATTCAACTTTAGTGTCAATTGTCATGTGCCCGTGTTGTTATCAAATATGTTCCTCAGCCTACTTCAGATGATTTGTAATCCGATACCCTTAGTTGCACATTTCTGCATTTCACAATCGTCAGACTGCTGTAGCTAAAGCAGTAATATTACAGCTAGTATCTGTAACTGACCATAGCACACATGGATTTAAGGGCACTATAAACATGATTCCATGCGTTTTTCCATCAATATAGTACAACAAAAAGCTTTTAGAATGCTCCAAAGTCGTTTGTATGCATCTTTGTGTTTTCTTAAAGGTCATGAAACAACTTTACATTTTTAAATAATGAATACACACATACACATTTCAAGTGGAATAATGCAATTTTGCTTACCCAAATTTTAAAAACTTGTAAAACTGTATGCATGCAACTATTTAGGCAATTTGTTATCAATCACTCAGTAGAAAGATTGAATTTACAAAATCCTGTATAATTGTGCTTCAAGTCTTTTGAAATTTCTAAATGCTGACAAGAGAGAAGGGTTTTATTAGTCTAGGTTTATAATCCACCTAAATGCTGCATTCCTTATGCTAATCAGAATTTTTAAAACTGTCTACAAATTTAATTCAACAGAAATGAGTATAACGACAAAATTTCTTTGGACAATGCTTAAAGACAAAATTGCAACTCGATGTTGTTCCCTACAACAGCATTTTGAAGATATTCTTGGAAAGGAAATTATTTGTTTTTGATTGATATGACAACTATGTTGTATTTTCTAGAAGAAGTTAAGCAAATTTAATGTTAGCAAGAGCTGCTCATTACTAAACAGCTTTGAGAACAAGTCCAAAAGTGAGAAATAAAATTTGTTCACGTCATATTTTCTAAATCATGCAAATTTATAAACAGATGTGAAATAATAGGTTGCTATAATTTATAGAAAGATGAAAGTAAACAAAATATTGGCTCGTTAAGCAGGGCATGCCAGTTTAGGTCTAATGTTATCTAACAATTAGTAGAAAAACTAAGCTGAAAAAAAAGGTCAGCTTATATTGAGCATCAGGCTAACACGGAAAAAAATTACAACAATTATCCTAACAAAATCTATTTGCGAGCAATTTATAGGCCTCTATCTTTCTAAAAAGATAAATTTCCTCATGACATATTGTCCACTGTTTGCTAGTTTTGTGAGCAAGAACAGGCAATATTTGCAATTCTGTTTCTTTTTCAACTTAGAAATAAGATGAACTTAATCCAAGTCATTCTGGTCTGAAAATCTCCAAAGTCCCATCAGTGATCACACTGTCACCAGAAGACAAAAAAAATTTCACAGAATATACTACATTAAGGTAATTTACTAAAAGACTGGTACTTAATATATATTCCTCACCTGACGTTTATTTTTGCTTTCCTGACCAGATTAAATCTATAAAATTTAGTAAAAGTTATGGTAGAAAGAAAGCTTATAATAAATTAGAAGAAAATGGTGAATGGGTACTTTGAGAATGCAGGTATGCCCATCCTAACTCTCATAACCTTAACAAGAACAAATATGCATAAATGCGAGCAAATAAAAGTTGCAAATTCGAAATGGTCAGTATCAACAAGCAGACCCAATTTATCGCTCCAACAACCGGACTGGTGGAAACGACGCGTTTTTTTTATATCAAAATTCCGAGCACTAGAAGTGAACTCTATTGAAAACATGCTAGACTACAACAGGATCAACGGCCGACCGGATGGTAAGGTTCAATGGGTTGAAAAGGCCCAGTGCCATTCTTGTTACCATAAACAGATTCGTCAACCTCTTCATCGCTGCAAGCGTAGCTGCTTCCATTACTGTTATAGTAGAAGTAATGTTGATTAGAATCTCGTGTATTCAAAGAAGCATGCTCTGACGCCGACTTCTTGCATGACCTGGAGAGAACAAACAAATACAGGAAAGTCAACACTTGGAAAAGCTTTAAAAAAGGATCCACGGTTAAAACGCTGGATTCCTTAAAAATATTAATTGGAGTTTTTCATTTGCAGAGTTATCTTTTGAGTACGTATTAAAATTTATTAAATTCAATTCAACTCGTCACTTATGGCAGAGGTAAAATACATATATTAAAATTAATTTTATGCTTGAGGCAGGCAATTATTACGTTAAAAAATTCTGATAGGTTTAAATTATCCTTTGGGAGTGAATTTCATATAAATTCAAAAACTGATTTAAATTACAACTGCACTTGATGATAAATTACACTAAAAAAAATTGAATTCAAAATAAGAAATAAGAGCAAAAAGTAAACATTTTTTAAATAAACGATAATTTTGCGACAGGTTAATACAGCATGGCAAAATGCACACATCAATCACAATTCACAGTACACAGCTCAACACAAAAATAAGACAAAAATCGTAATCTTAAAGCTACAACGCTCGCACACCAAAAAAAGAACTAAGATGCCTTGGAAATTTATACATGCAGTATTACAAATGTAATACGATATTGTTTTAAAACACTAAAATACTTCTTCTAAAAGATTTATCTGTATTTTTAAAAAGGTTGCTAAAGCATGCACACACAAATTCTGCAAACAATGGCGATAGCAATGGTTAGCGATTTGTTTCGGATTTTCTCGGTTTATGGAAAACTTTTCAAATCGATTAACGAAAAACCATAAAAATAAAAATGAGCAGCTCAGATTTTCCCCATTGTTAACAGAATGCTGTAGAAGTCTGCAGAATTGGGCAAATTATTAATGAAAAAATTGCTGAAACAATAGCAGTGGTCACTTTGAGGCAAAAACTCAAGGCTAAATTCCAAAAAAATTAAATCATCATATAATTCCAATGGAGATTTAACCTGTTTGAAATTAATCCACAGTATATAGCAGAATGACTGACAAAATTACCAGTCTCCCTACCCAATTTCCAATCTTACTTTAAAAAAAATATATAAGGCAAAGAATTGTCAATTAGAAAAATTTACAAAGAAAATGGTTAACTTGCAGGCAAAGAATGTGTTAAATAATTTAGTAT